>VHKM01000566.1:1285000-1575000 GCA_007210695.1 Neogobius melanostomus | reverse complement strand
CAGTTACTAACTCAGTTACTTTTTGGAACAAGTAGTGAGTAACTATAACTAATTACTTTTTTAAAGTAACGTTCTCAACACTGGAAACGCTGCTGTGCCAAGTGAGTGGGCGGTTGCTGCAAAGGTGTACAGCTCGTAGTTGCAGGTGTTTAGTCTGTCATATAGATGTGCCAGCTTTAATAAAGGGCACGCTAGTTTCATAAATTGGGAAAATTGACTGCATAACTAATGCACAAATACACAGTGCGTAATGCGTAACTACACTACTTGAACGTGGGCTGTAATCTAAAGTGTTACACCTTTATTACACTTTTTACCCCTTTGCTACACATACACCGACATGTTGCACGCATTTATTAGTCTTTTTACACCTCTATTAAATCATGCACTTTAATGTGTAATTACCTGTTCTCACATGTGTAATTCCTTTCTTGTTACCTGTACCTACACATGGAACAGGCGGGCTGTAATCTAAAGTGTTACCGGAAACATAAAAAAACAATAAAAGCTATTTGAAAATGGATCCTAAAGTGCCCTGGCGGCCTCCTCTCTGCTGCTGCCGCTCTATTTACTCTACTTGATTTCACAGTGTCGGTAGCTTGTGCATTATTCTCTGAAAAACAAACAGGTTTAACATAAAGGGCCCGATCCTGTGTGTCAAAACACAGACTATAACGTAACATTTGGCGCTTAGTAGGAGCACACTTTGTGATCTTGCCACTCCAGAGTTAGCGCATTTAAGTGGGAAGTACTGGGGTGGAGACACACTTTTTCCTCCAACCAGATCGACTCCGTGGCTGGGGATTGGGGGGTGAACATGTGCATTTGTTTTGTTTCACGTTTACAGCCAAGCGCAGGCCGGTCTGCTCCACAGAGGACGGCTGTAGCTCTTTCTCTCTCGAGACATGAACATTGATTAGCTCACGATGGGGTAAATAAAGTTTATAGTTTGACCTGTGAGAGTCTAAGGCTTAAGGAAGAACACAAGGCAGCGTGATGTAAACGAGGAAATGAATGTCAGCGGCGCTCCCCTCCTCTAGTGACACAACTGGCGAGGCGCATAGCTCATGTGTAGCTCCGGAACTCGGAAAATCTCAGTTCGCTAGAAGCATGGACACCCAATGCGCCAGGCACAAGATCGGCCCCTCTTGACCCCCTCCTGAACGAGCGCATTTTCTCCAGTTCAGTTTTACCCAAATCTAAAATCTTTTCGACTGGAGCTTATAGCCTATAGGCCAGTGTGACACCACATTTTTTAAGCGTTTCTGTCGTGCTTTAAGATAAGATAAGATAAACTTTATTGTCTGTCCTCGAAGGCGACAGAAATTTGTCTTTGACAAGCTCAAAAACCTGCACACACACTTCCATACAAGCACAAGGCACATTTAAAATCAACATAACAATAATGAACAACAGGACTATTATGTGTGACCGTTCAAGTTCAAGTTTGCCTTTGGAACAAATGACTTCGTATATATGTCTTTGTAGGCCAGGGGGACTTTAAAGCGTCTGCCCGATGGGAGCAACGTGGAGTGAATGTGAGGGGTCTTCAGTGATCTGGGTGGCCTTCCTCAGCTCTGAGCGACTGTAAAGCAGGGGCGGCACCAGAGGGGGGCTAGTGGGTGCACCCCCTGAGATCGCCAAAGCACCCCCAAAGATTTTTGCCACTAAATCAAAGGAGCACTAGTTATCTCTAGAAACATCCCTCGGATGTTTAACATGAGAAGGAGTGAGTAGCAGAGCCGTTTTTTCCTATACGCAAACTACGCAAGATGCGTAGGGCCCCCGCAGCCGCAAGGGCCCCGCATCTCAGTCAAACTACGGTGTTGTTTCACTGTTTAATCAGCGCGTTGTTACGGGGACAGGCTCTCTGACAGCGCTCACTCACTCTCCGCCGGCTTTGCGTCATATAACACTAAAACGCAGCAGTCTGCTGAAGTGAATGAGCAGGAGAGACCTACCGCCTTACCCCTGTCGCTCCCAGGCGCGAGTGCTTCTCCCCTTCGCGTCCCCGCTCAGCTGTATGTCTCCCGGTGCTCGCCTCCCTTCCTGCATGTCACCCGTGTCCCGGGCGCTGCTCTCATGTTTTCTCTGCTCGGACTCGGGGCTGCATCGCCACACACTCATTTAAACTCTCTTCTTATTGTCTCTAGCGGAGGATCAGGACAGTAGTTTGGCGAATAGACGAGAGTAAAAAGCCGTTCTACGTGGCCTTTTTGTCTCAAAGACGAGTTGAATCCACACGGTTCATATGAGCGCAGTTACTTACAGTAATTCATGAATTGGGCTGCTCACAGGCTAATTCTCAGCGGTGAGACAGAAATAACCGTCAGGTGCAGGTTTCAGTTAGTTTTAAATCAGTGGTTCCCAAACTGTGGGTCAGGAACCAGAGGTGAGAGAATATGACCATTTGCTATTTACCATTTTAAAAAGTGGGGGAAATAGACTAGTAATAGTCCTGAATCCCAGTCTGACAGTGGCTTAGTGGTTAGTGGTTCTCACACAGAGGGGCAGGGCCTGAATTGAGGTCATTATGTTCCACTTCTGCCCTGCTCTACTCCACAGTGGAACTGTTTTTGACCGTAAATGGGTTCGCTCTTCGTCAAATAGCCATAGGATGCGTAGGTACTGAAGGGCCCCCGGGTGGATTTATGCTTAGGGCCCCAGAAGGGCCAGCACCGGCTCTGGTGAGTAGGACAGGTTTAATTCCAACTAAAGGACGGGGCCGAGGCCCAGTGTGATGTTAATGCGGCTGCACGCTCGCAATGTCATTCACTACATTTGATCAATGAGCTGAAGTTAGACTGATGTTATAAAGTCAGACTCTGCTCCTCTGGCTCTGAACACAAATCAGAGGTTATTATTGTGCACTTTTGATACAGCGACGTGAGCGCGGCTGAACCTAAAGCACAAGAACAGAGCGAGTCCTCCAGCAGCTAAACTAACTCTGGACCAGGAAATTACGCACAACAGTGGACAAAAGTTGACTTAAGTCATGAGCGTGTTGTCCTTCTCTCACGTCGTTGCATCCGTCTGATAATCAGCAGAACTTTAACATTAACTGTGTTGGAGATAGAAGCGGCTCTAGGATGCAGAGTGTGAGGGCAGATTATGGCGTGAGAGCAGAGCCACACATTCACGAGGACCTGCTCCTTTGGCCTCACGTCCTCCCGGGGTCGACATAAAACCGTCTCACGGAGGCTCCTCGGTGCCGCTGGAGTTAAAGGCAGGTCCAGAGCGTCCTCCTCCTCCACACAGCACCTTTACCGCTCACGACGCCTTTGCAGCCCAAACACTGCTGTTCCGTTCTCTCAGACGCAGTTGTGAACAGAAAATTACACATTAGCGGGTGCACGCGCGTTTATAATGTAATCTGTTATGTTGTCTAATCGCCCCAAAAATGTCATGTTTTGTGAGCACCCCCAAGAAAGACCTCAGCACCCTAAGCACCCACTGGGACAAATGTCTGGCGCCACCGCTGCTGTAAAGTTCAGACAGAGGGGTTTGAGCTGTACCGGTGAGTTTTGAGGCCTGAGTGATGATGCGGGAGAGTTTGGATTTGGATTTAACAGTCAGAAAGTTGAACCATGATGTCATACTGATTATGGATTCTATGAGTGATTTATAAACCAGTGTTAAAATGTCTTTCGTAGTTTCTTCATCGGATTTTTGTCACCTTTTTGTTGCTCTTTAGTGGCTTTCTTGTTTTGTTGCTTTTTCATCACTCTTTAGTCGTGTTTTTTCCGCTTTTTTTTATTGTGTTATTGTTGCTTTTCCGGCATGTTTTTGTCACTCTTTTGCTTTTAGATTTGGGTAATGCCAAACTGGAGAAAATGTGCTCGGTTCATGTGAGCGTTAAGAGCTTAAGTGATGACTCAGGAGGACTGAAGCTCAGAGCAAAAGTTAGGCCCAAAAATGATCTCCAGCTTTTACGAAATGTTTTGCCACACCGTAATGAGAAAAGAGAGGTTTAGAAAGAGTCAGGCATCTTCAAATCGAATAATACTCCGATTCAAAAGGGACCGAAACAGAACAAATAAGTGTCTGAGCCTGGATACTTGGCAGCACGTACTATAACTACTGCTACTACACAACGGCCTCAGGCTAAACGCGGCTCCAGTTCGCCCGTAGCAGAATTCATCCTAAACAGAAAGGCCACTGGACGCACTTGTTTTAATGTTTTACTGTCTAAAGTCGGCTGAGCCTAAGACTAAAGACCCCACAGAGACAGATCCCCGAGAAGCTGCCTCTAGTGTCGGCTGAATAAGAAGCGTGTCATCGTTGCAGTGAAATTAATTAGCCCCTATATCTGCTCCCCCCCAGACCCGAAATGAGACTCCATTTGGAAGTTTCCGTCTCGGTCTGCTTCACAGTCTGATTGTGTTGTGCCAGTTGCTCGCTAACACGCGAGCTAAACGCTAATATGGTGCCGCGGGAGTCTTCAATTGCAATATGCAAAAGCCAATTTCCAACCAGGAAGAGTTGTCCCTCCTCGTTCCTAACTTCTGTCTCCGAACTTTGCCTCTCAAACCAATCAGCTCATGAGCGAATATAGGAATGAGAAGCAAAGAGTGCAGATGAAATACTGTCAGCGTCATCTGCAGCTAAAACAGAAACCTGTCTCGTATCTTCAGGAGATCTTCAACGAGATGCTGCAGGTGAAAAGGCAAACATAAATGTAGACATATAATTTGAAACTTTTTTCAAATTATATTTTTACCCTCAATATGAGGAGAAAAATATCTATTGCATTGTTGCTGTCATTTTATCTTTCCATCAAAAACAAAGTAAACATTTTCTTAATTGTCTAAATCTTAATAACGGATAGAGCCAGATGTAAATGTATAGTTTTATTTTGACTTTTTAGCTACAAAGATTTGTTCAGAGGATATTTTTAGATATCTTGCAAGTTTTTGAATAAGCTAGTTGTTAGTATAAAAATGTTTTGTTTTTTTTAAATCCAGAAAATTCTTACATGGCCGTACGAGAGTCACATGACTCCGAGTGGATCCTCAGGAGGCGCTGCTCTTCCTGTCTCCATTATTTCCCTTTGCGTTAGTAGCAGCGTCTTGTCTAAAAAAGGCAGGCAGTGATTTACTGGTGGACAGTCACAGCATCACAAACATCGTGTCAGGAGCAAAGACTTCCTGCTCATCACACTGTTTGTGTCTTGAAGCTAATCATTAGCTAACACTAAATTAAAGTAGCGCCACATTTGTAATTTTTTTTGTCTTTAGGATAAATACTTTTAGTTTAATTGTTGTGCTGTTTTTTTGTATTCTAGCCATTAGCCATTATATTCATATAACTAAATATCAGTTAAAAGCTAAGCTAAAAAGGTGGGTCTTGAGCCTGCTCTTAAAGACATGAACGTTCTCTGTGGTCCTGAGCTCCTCCTCAGGTCGTTCCAGAGGCGAGGGCCGTAATATTGGAAAGACGCCTCGCCGTGAGTCTTTCTGTTGACTTTAGGAATAACCAGGAGTGACGGTGGCGCAGATGGTAGAGTGGATTGTCTCATGATTGGAAGGTCGGGGTTCGAATCCCGCCTCCTGACGGTGCACATAGTCGTTGTGTCCTTGGGCAAGACACTTCACCCTACTTGCCTCCAGTGTCTGCGTACACTGGTGTCTGAATGAGAGAGTGAATGGGTGAGTGGATCCTTGCTGTAAAGCGCTTTGAGTGCCTGATGAAGGTGGAAAAGCGCTTTATAAGTTGAGACCATTTACCATTTAGGAGACCCCTGCCAGAGGAGCGAAGGGGTTCATAAGGTAAAAGCAGTTCTGAAAGATAACAAGGACCAAGACCATTAAGACATTTAAAAACCGTTAGAAGAACTTTAAAATCGATCCTGAAACACACGGGGAGCCAATGCAGCGACTCTAAAACCGGTGTAATGTGGTCCCGCCTCCTGGTCTTTGTCAGGACACGAGCTGCTGAATTTTGTAAAAGTTTGTGTCTGACACTGGAGGCAATGTGGGCAAAGTGTCTTGTCCAAGGACACAAGAGCGTGCAGGATTGGAAATAACCGACCCTCCTGTCATAAACAACCCGCTCGACTCACTGTTGCTCCTGTGGAGATGTTGCAAAAGTGGAATGAAAACCTCATTTGGAGAAAACGGCCGTTTAATTAAATGTGTTTCCCTATTCACCTGCAGTGTCTTCACAAACACATAGGACTCATGAATGTAAACATGCCTAAGGCTAACCGCTGTGCCACCGTGCCGCCTAAAGCCTAAAATAGAAGCTTTAAAATGGCCTTTCAAACACATTGGCCCTCATTTATCAACATTGCGTAAAAAAATGGTGTATGCGTAGGTGTATTTGCGATATACGCCAGAGGGCGCGTGACATTTATGAACCTGTGCTTTCCGCTCAGATCTTATCGTACGCAAGCGCAGCTGATAGTAAATGCCACGGAGAAATCCTAGCGAAACACCCAAAATATTCATGTATGAGGAGGCCTCACCCACGGGTTTTACGGCACGCACGCACGAAACACGGCAAAAAAAGAACATTTCTCCAACCAGGAAATGATAAATAGTTGTTTTTAACATAACAAATATGATATTTTTGCGCATGAGGAAGATTAAAAAATCTGTCAGTAACCCACGTTAACCTTATAGCCAATCCAAGATCACATTTACTAAATTAAAAAAAGAGGGGGGAAAAGAAATAGGCTAATAATAAAAAGTGACCTTTATAAGCAGTAGGCCTAAATAGCCTATAAAAAAGGGTATGAAATTAGACCACATGAACAAAAAAAGCATGGACGTAACGCTGCAGTACAGACTCTGGACCATGATCTGAACCAATGAAAAGCAGCTGTCAGCTCCGGCGCTGGAGCCGGGCAGAACTATGCGTCTTTCGGCCTGAGCAGAGCTTTCCTCCGGGAGGAAACAGGTGCGCGGAGAGCTGACAGCCTAACGAACCCGTCCGGACCAAAGACAGCCCAACGAGACGTGCTTCGATCATTCCCCTGCTGAGAGGAGAGCGCGCGGTCACCAGACCCTGTGCACGGCGCTCATACCCGGACTTTACGAACCCGTCCGGACCGACGAAAGCTGTGGAGCTGTCGAAGGATTTGTTTGACGCCCGGGCTACTCGCGAGCACGGAATACGGTCCACAGACTCAGCGCTCAAACCAACCAGAACACGGAGCATGGCCTCGCGCAGACCCAGGTGAGTCCCGGTGTCCCGGTACACGGCAGCGGCCGTGGGTGGGAGGCGGGGAATCCACACAAAGTTTGCGCATGCAGCTGTCTTTTGTTAAAAACAAAAAACGAAACATAAATATAAAAAACACCATAAGCGTCTCTGTGGCTGCAGTCCAGGTTCTAGTGTCTCTGGTCCGGGCTCATGAGCCTCTGCGCTCGGACCCGTGTCGATGCAGCGCAACATTGAATCAAGTCTGCCCATAAACATTAACGCTGTAGCCTTGTTTCATGTTTAAAGCACTAATGAGGATAATATGCGATGTGGCAATGCAATTCATGCTGTTAAAAACTGTTTTCCAGCGCTGTTTAGTGTTTAGTTAAAATTGGTGTATCATGTACACCAACTCCTGACTTGGTGTAGGATTTGAGCGCACCATACGCCAGGTGTACGGTGCGCTCAGATTGATAAATGCCCAAACATGCGGAGATTTTTCGTAAACCCCACATACGCTCTGATTTCACCGTACGCAAGTTTGATAAATGAGGGCCATTGGATGGTAGTTTCAGGAAAAGTGTAAAACCCTGATCATGTCCATGTCCATTCATAATTGTGCGTGTCTTCTGACGTCCGTTCCCTCTGGACTTGTTCCGCTCATATCTTGTTATTGTAGCCCGTGCAGATCAAATAGTCTGTAACTCTGATGCAACAGACAGTACTTGGATCCCCATTGTAGTGGGTGTAATGCTGATGCAAGGCCTCTTTATTTCGCGCCCAATTCTGCCGTAATACTGTGTCTTCTGCCAAAAGCCTCAACTGTTTTCTAAAAAAACCCAGCTTAATTGTATTTTAATCACGAGGATGGCAATTTTAGCCTCTGTTAGTGTTTACTTGTGGTGCAATGGAGCTGACAAACGGACGGCCTGTTTATTACTCTGTTTCTCTTTTCCTTATCTCGTCCCCTCTTTTCTCCTCCGGCCTCTTTTTAAAGCAGCTAAAATAACAATTGGATATTTGCCCGGCCAAAATAAAAAGCCGCCACTAATAAATCGTTACACTAGTGTCAAGATACAAAAATTCAAACTTGATTTCAATACTGAAAATAAAACAGGATTTTCGATAGCGATTTCGATACCACGGCAAACAAAATCTCCTTTTAAATATATACTGTATTAGCTGCAGACTTGTGTCTGTATTTTCCATCTACACTGTTTAATCTACTGTACACTTGAACAGTCAACCATATATTTGGTTTCATCATGTTCTTCAAAAAATCATTGTAAAAAGATCTCATTTGTTCTCTCTAATTAAATGCTTTGCAATACTGTATTCATAGTCAAATGCTAAAATATCAATATAATAATAAAAATTAAAATAATAATAATGATGATGATGATGATGATGATGCTGCCCGGGGGTAGACTGACAGAAGCTAGGCTACCAGTCTGTGGCATCGGCCCCTCCGACCACCACTCACTCACTCACTCACTACATTCACCCAGGCTTCCAGGTGTTCCCAAATGGTCCCCCATCCAAGTATTGACCAGGCACGTTCCTGCTGACCTTCAGAACTGATGGGATCAGGCAGAGCAAAGGCGGTATATAAACTATTTACCGACTGGATTTGGCCCATGACCATCAGGTTAAACACCGTCTGGTTCTGCCAAAATGAACAGTTAACAGTCACTGTTGTTGCATTTGTGCATAACATGCAAAGCACCAAACAATGTTCAAACGGGCCTTTAAAATTCCCTTAAATATATCCATGGGTCCAGTACAAACAGGAAACATGTGACTGTACACTTGGCTTTGGTATCATTTCATTTGGTTGAGAATGTTAAGAGAAAAACAGCTTAATATCCAATACTAACTGATACATGTAAATGAATGGACGGCGCTAGGCTAAGCTAAGCTATTGAAATGAATACGGCGCTAAGCTAATGTTAGCAACACTCGCAAATTCTACTTTTTCATCAAAACGGCTGCTTCTTTCAGCATAGTCCAGTAGCAGTGATCAGATCCTACATTTCGACAAGTATATCCAGGGTTTAAGTGAGTACTTTGAGCTGTAGTCTGAGGTTTGGGGACAGTTGCAGGTTCCTTCCTGCTGCCTCTGGGAGCGAGCGGGAGGAGAAGGAAGGAAGGAATCCTGCTCAAATACATTTCTAGCTTTGATACCAGTATAGATTTAGTATCGAGGAATCAAACATAGATCACACACTCTTTTGTTTCTAAAAGCTTATGCAACGTCACAAGATCTATTTATCTAAAAATGTAGGCCTTTCCACTTAATCAGACAGAAACTATCTGAACTCAGAGGAAACTGAAATATTGTCATTTTTAAAAGTGTCTCCAACAAACTTGCAATCTGCAAAGATAGATTATTCTGTAAAGTGGTTCATTTGATTATTCTGAGGGAGAAAATAAGCCCATTTATCAGCCACACCTGTTACAGTGTTAGAACAAGCAACAGCTGTTACTGCTAATAGGCGGCAATTAGCTTCTCTGGCCTTTTCACAAACCAGACGCTGGCCGCCTGACGGGAAGAACATGTGCAACAATCCGAGGCTCCCCGCGGATCTGGAGAGGCGGCGGAGAGTTTGTTTTTGATGGGGAGCGAGGTGACGAGGGTCGTTCAGTCAATCAAGTCAGTCCTATCCCGTCCACAGAAATCCACAGGAACAGAGTCTCTCTCCAAAACCTAAACGTGAGGTTAAACATTTCAGAGTAATCATGGACTCAGACCTGAACCTGAACAACCACATAAAATCAATAACAGCTTTTTACAATCTGAACAATCTCGCCAAAATCAAAGGCATAACATTTGGCCCTGGAGCATAAACCCTCTGACCCCTCGTCGATTTAGAGATATGATGACAATTTGAAGATCTAAACACCCTACCCCCACCGCCCCTAGATCCAGACCCCATGGTATCTTCTCATGACAAAATTCAGGATTGACATTAGGTGGTTCATCTATACGTACTATTTCTTACCATTCATTGAGTGAACCAGGATAGAACAGACACATTGATACGGAGATAGAACAATACCATTACACTGGTGACATCAAGGATATTTAATATTCAATTAAACATCGCAGGGTTTACAGCAGTAAATACATTGTCCCAGACCCACCTTCTTTCACGCAGAAAAGAAGTGAGTGTGGTTTATCAGGCTAGTTTCTTCCATCTACAGGCAAATATTTGTTTGGCAGCTGTAAGACCAGCTAACCATACACGCTTCTCCATTACACTGAGCTCTAGAGTGGAGCTATCGTTGAGGAGGAAAACCTCTGGAGTGCAGGGAATATCCGTGTTTTTGAAACACCCTTCCATAAGTGTTAACGTTGTGACAGTTGTGACGTGTAAGAATGTGCCTTGTGTTTGGAGATTGCAAAGTGTACAATTAGGGGAGGGTAGCACTTTCATTTTGAATCAAATATAAGGAGTGATTGTACTGTTGTTGTAAGTCTTGAAATGTTAGGAGACCTGAGGAATTGCAAATATCACTCAAATTATGCCCACCTTTACGAGACCATTGAGGAAAGGAAATGGGGATCTCTCCTATGGTCCTTCAGTTTTGACCCATTGTGACAGTGCTGATGCTCCCTATACACTCATAACCTACTGTACGTCTGCACCACAATGAGGCCATTGTGATCAAATGGAATTGTACAGTATTTGTGCTGCTGTTTTATTAACGCAGCCCCGTATTCGGCTCATACAAAGGTATAAACTCGTTGCAAACTTAAGTTTGGATCCTGACAAAACATTATGTCGTGTTCTCTGGAGCCTGTGCTCGCAGCTGCAAGAGAGAAAGCTGTTTCACCAACTGAAGTATTGTACTATATCTGCTGCACTACGTTTAGGAAAATAATCAAACTGGCCGACCCCAGGTATAGTGTCTAAACCAGATTTAGTCTGATCCATGCGTTTGTCTCCAGCAGGTTACACTACTGTAACAGCTGCTCACTGTCAGACAGCTACAGTTCATCCAGAACGCTGCTGCTCCAGTCCTGACTAGAACCAGGCAATAGGACCATATTAGTCCAGTGCTCAGGTCTCTGTGGCTCAGAGAATAGGCTTAATAACAGCAGTCTGAAAAGCCTTATCGTTGCATCTTGGAATGTCAGCCTGTCCCCTTGTGGCGTCTCCGTCTGTGTCGAAGGACTTTCATACCCGTCTTTAAATGTGAAAATAATCAGCGTGTATTAGGAGTCCCAGTAAACAGAAGGCTGCTGAGTGTCTAATCCCGGCTCTGTCAGAACCAGCATGAATCATTGACTCTGTTTCCTCAAATTCCCCCACATCACAGACATTATCTGCTCACACGCACACACACACACACACACGCACGCGCACACACACACACACACACACACACACACACACACACACACACACACACACATGCACACACACACACACACACACACACACACTCAAAGGCAGGCGCTCCACACTGTTGTTTTGCTCTAAACTGAATGCATTTCCAGCCTCGGGCCTCACACGTCCTCTGTCTATCGCTCACTCCGTCTGTCTCTCCTCTTTTTATCTCTCTCTCTCTCTATGAATTTCTCTCTATATATATATTAATTATTTATCTGTCTATTAGGGATGCACTGATCCTGCTTATTCACGTCCAATACTGATACTTGGGTTTTGAGTGTCTACCAATACCTAATATTAACGGAAACCTTTGGTTTTGGAAACTTTTGGTAATTTTTTAAAATGTTTTTGTTGCTTTGTGTTGCTTTTTATAGCTTTTTTATTGTTGAGTTTTCGTCACGTTTTTGTTGTGTTATACTTGCTTTTCTGGCACGTTTTTTGTGTGTCTTGCATCAAATGCTTGATATACACAGTCTTCTTAAAGGATCTGTATCATGCTATTTTAGCCATTCCAAAGTAAAGTATAGGCATTTATATGATATATTGTACCTCTATCACTATGGAGTACTCATTTTTGAGAGAAATATAAGTATTTTCTGGGGGTATTTTCCCTACCCGGAAGACAAGACGCTTCGATTCAGTTAACTCCGCCCCTCTCTCCGCTCATTCCACATTTGCAGTATTATAAATATAAATATCGCTGCAAAAAGTGAAGTTACTTCACATAATGCAGTTATAAGGAGTTGACATGTGCAACACAGTTTCATAAATGGCTAACACACACGCTAACACACACACGCTAACACACACGCTAACACACACGCTAACACGCGTTTTGATTGACTCACCGCTCAGTCTGGCCTCCCCATCGGGTTATGGGATCGTGTTGGTTATAAAAGTTAATCCACTTTGATTCTGGCCAAGGTTCACCAAGCATCCATCAGGTTGGTTGATAAAGTCGCTGAATCCCAGAAAGAAATTCCAACTTCTGGCGAGTGCACTCTTCTTTAGGAAGGTTGAATAGTCCTGTTCCTCTCGTAGCCAAACGCGAACCCGTGACATTATCGTTGGGTAAGAAAACAGAACAGGCGTGTCCAGAGTAGGTTAGAAAGAGCTCAGTCTTCAAAAACAACACTTCTGCTCCAATCCATGGCTCCTCCGGCCGGGGGTGCATTTGATTAGCGTCGTGGGACAGCACAGACGCGTCGGAGAGTTGCTTTTTTTATTTTTTATTTTTATTTATTTCTCTCTTACAACAAAAATAATGAAAACGCTGTTTCATAAATAAAAATCAGGCCGTAAGGCATTACATTACAGACGTAGAGCACTTCCGTTCCTTTGTGACGACACAACTGAACAGCTCAGTGGTTTACCAGGAGAGGGCGGAGCAGCTGCTCAGAGAGCAGGATTCAGGAGGATTACTTAGAACTGTGTGAATGAAGCCAAAAACCGCTCTGGGGGTGTTTTTGAGAAGGAAATAGCATAACAACATGGCTAAAAACTCCAAAAAGTCGATTTTGCATGATATAGGACCTTTAAGATTTTGGAGCTGCAATTACACCATGTCTCCACCAATGCACTGTGGCGCTGTGGATCCCCATCCTGTTGCATGCTTTAGTGAGTCATGGGCTGTTTCTCAATCTGTGTACTTGTGCAGACTTGTGTGCTCGTGGACTCGTGAAACGTCATCATGTGCGGCCCAAGTCCTGTTCCAATTCAAAGTTCGCTTCTCAGCAAGTTCGCTGTAAATCCCCGGATGAGAACTTGCTCCGCCCGTTTTACCGAGCATGCATCAGAGGAGACTTGTGCGTTCTCCGCCAGCTGTATTTCCCACAATCCGTTTCGCTTTGAGCACGTGGATCACCGCGAGCCTCCGCCTGCGGCGGCCCCTCCTCCTCACGCACCGAGCCGCTCCAGCTGATCCACAGCTGATCGTGCGCATGTAAATAAATGTGGAGATGTGACCGGTTTAAGAGTCTTTAGAAGTGTCTACAGCTCAAGATGGTTTTCTGAGCAGAAGTGTTAAAACAACTTGGTCGTGCTTTCATTTTCTCATAATGATCAGCAATATTAAGTCGTATTGTCATGAACAGGTTATTGAGGACAAATGCATTTTATGTTTACATTGTATTATTAAGGTAGCCTGGCTAACGCCAGACTAAAATCACAAGTGATATTTAGTCTGGGGACCACCAATTCATTTTCTCGTAGGAGGGGTGTGGTTTACGATTGTCCATATCCGTTTATTGGGCGCTACGAATGTCTCTCATGCGTCTGCACGTAGCCATAGCCAATCGTATCATGGTATCAGATGACGTATGACGTACCTGCTGTAAACTTTTGAGCTAAACTATTTAGAACACGTTCGAAAGATGGCATCGCGTCTGCTGCTGTCATGTTGGATCCGTAAATATATATATTTTTTTATCCCTAAACAAACTACAAGCTTTATGTCAAATAGCGCGTCATCGTCTTACCGTCCCTCCTCGTTCTGTGATTGGTGCCCAAATCCATGGAAAAATGTCGGCCATGGTCCCCAGGCTGTTGTGAAGTTCGAAAAGATTCGAGCGCACACAGCAGTCTGGTGTTAGCCAGGCTATTATTAAGGGGCACTGCAGACAAATCTTTATGTGGGAACTTCCAAAACACATTTCATATTTTAAAGTTTAAATTGTTCGTTTTTTTTTAAATTATTGTTTCAGTTTGCACATCAGATATTTTTAATTACTTTACACATAATGCCCTATCTATGTAGGCTATCATTGTATAAATACTGTGAAATTGACTAAAATGTAAAATGTTATTTTTGTTTACAGTAAAAGTGTGTAATTGATGTCTTTGAAAACATCTTTCCACTTCCTGCAGTGTCGCACCCTTTTAATTTCATATGAGGTTGTTTAATGTTATAAAAGCTCACAGCCCCATGTTCATGAGCTACTTCCTGTGATGTCATCGAGTTCACTCGTTCCAAACGCTGAAATAGCCGAGTCCACACTTGTGAACTCCTCAAGTCTGTTCTCCGAGTCTGTACCCGCAAGTCCGTACCCCGGAGTTCACAAGTACAGAGTACGCATACTGGGGATTGAGAAACGGCCATAGTTCTCTAATATTAACTTATAATGAGCAGTGGACAGACTTTTTTACTCATGTCTCCACCAGATTATATTTTTAATAGTGAAACCAGTTTATTGTGACACTCATTATGACCTAAAGAACCTCAGCCTTCTGTTCTGATGGAAACTTATGCAGTGAACTGCATTATGGGAGTTGTCAGGTGACCCACTCCTGCCCAAATGACGTCCTCTCTCCCAGTGCGTAGTACACAGGGCGGCCACCAGAGGGCCGCCTACTGACATTCTTGCTTGGGGCCCCTTGGTACCCTTGCTACGCCACTGCAAGTGACCGAACATTTCTATACTTTACGTGGACCGTTACACCCCGAATAAATAACCCCCCAAAATATCGCCAAGGAGAAATCCGTCACTCAGTATCGTCTGTGTGAAACCAGACTGGGATTGTGGAAGCCGACTGCTTTTATCCATCGATTCTGGCGTTCTGCTTTCAAATTCGAATGTAAAATGTTTCCAAACTTATGAAATATTGACTAAAAATCCCCCACCCCCAATGTTTAACCTCTTAACCCCCGCCTTAACCAAGTTTCTCAAGTTCAGCGTGACCCAAATCTGAAAGGTTACGCCACATTTGAAAGCCAAAACCAACGAAACTCATCGAAACTGTTCTTTTTCCTCACGTTGTTGCCGTGTTGTCGTCACATCACTTTTATGTCGCTCTTTTGTGGCTTTTTGTTTGCGTTTTCGTCACATTTTCATAGCTATTCTGTTGCTTTTCTGTTGATCTTTTGTGCCTCTTTTGTTGCATTTTAATCCTCGTTTTCGTCTCATTTTTGTCGCTGTTTTTTCCAAGAAGCTTTTAGATTTGGGTAAAGCCAAACTGGAGAAAATGCTCGCTCCAGGCGGCGGTTAAGAGGTAACCGAGCCCTAATCTGTTCATCATCCTCATCAGCCTCTGTTCATGATAATAGATTAGAACGGTGTTGAGTTAGCAGTGACAGGACTTTTGATGGGACCTCAGATGACTCCTCCACACACTTTGTAAATGTGTCCCGTTGAACCCCTCGCACGGCGGCCTGTCAGAGCGCCGCTACCACGGGCTCATTCTGCTAATTGGCAATCAGCCTAATGGGATGTGCCACTGATACTTCTGCCGCTAATGCCGATGCTAATGCCGCGGCGTGGGGCTTGTCATTGTGTGTGGAGGTCAAAACCGTCTCGCCCAGTGAGTTACACCCTCCGTCCCGCTCTCTCTCTTACTTTGGCTGTGTCCTCGGTCCACACTATTCCCCGTAGAGCGGTCACACAAGTGGTGTCCAGAGAGAACAAAACGGAGCGCTCAAATGTACTAACAGCACATTTGGAAAAGTAGCGAGTGGCGACACAACACAATACGACCGAGGGAGAGACAGACATCACAAACAGCTGTTTTTACCTTGTGCCGTGTATTGTTCATGAATAAATCCACCACTCTTTGGCACACGCGTTCTTCTTTAATGTAAACTCCATGTTAAATAAAACTGTCACTTGACTTGGGCCGGTTTTTGCCGCAGATATCCATTATTACCTTACCATAAGTGTGTAGATATAGTCACTCATTCTGTTGGGGATTTGGACACGCAGCTCACTACTTTCTCGATCCGTGGCGAGGAGATAGTAGTGAGCTGCGTGTCCGAATCGCAGTCTAAAATATAGAGCGGCACTATACAGTGAAAGGGTAAGGGGCTAGGACAAAAAAAACATAATGGCTGAGCTGCAGTTGATGCACTGTCCAAAGCAGAGCCAGGTACAAAGCAGAGCCTAGAAGAGTATCTAATGAACATACAGGGAGCTTCAGCACCATGGACAGTTCCTACTGCATCCTTTAGATTAGGGCTATCCAAACTTTTCAGTCTGGGACGCACAGCCCTAAAACAAACACGACACAAACCTGGGAACAACCAGATGGGACCCTCACCTTAAAAAAACAGCTCAAAAATAATGGTCTAAAACAGATTGAGCTGCAGTTTTAGCTGAAATTGACCTCCAAAGTTGCCTGTTTTGTCCTATTCTCTTTCTTCTGTTTGATGAAATTCTAAATATGGGCTGATTTTTCCTGCATTGGTGGCATTCAAATATAGCATTGGGGCATTAAAATGGCATTAAAAAGCATTAATATTGACTTGCTTCTGCCTGATAAACCGTTTAAATAAGTCAAACCTTTGGTGTATTAACATTTATGTCAAATGTTTACTTCCCTGACTCCAAACTTAAGGCGAGACGCTGAAAGTGAGTTTTATAAAACAAATGAGGCCCATAATCTCAATATGAAGTTTTCATTCCGCTCTCGGAAAAACACCTTGATTTTAGCAGCTTCTACAGTCTCCAAACTTTACACTCTTGAACTTATATTATGCATTAAATACTTCTTTTTTATTTTGAAAGATTTGGAAAGTTTGAACAGAGGGATTCTTTTGCAACTATTATGTCAATAAAATAAAGCCACACATTTAGACCTGGCTCTGACCATTATTTAGATTATGTTACAGACAATATTTTTGTCTGTAACACAGACAATATTTTTCTTTGGCCATTATTATACATACATGCTTTTTTTGTATAAATAAACAAGAAATAACAGGAAAGTTGCAATACATTGTTTTCCTCATATTTATGTCAGTAATCTACAACAATTCAAACTGATATCTCTAAAAAAAAAAATCCCATTGACCTGCAGTGCCATACGTTATAATGAATACAAAGTAGAATGCTCTAGTGGTGGGACTTGATTAGAATGGTAAATACAGGTCTTTTATTAATTCATCATAATGAATCACATTTTAATTGAAAACAAACCAAAAACAACATTAGCAACAGCAACTAAACGTAATTATAGAGCCACGTTTTGCATTGTCTACAGTCAAATAAAAAAGGCAATGCCCCTTTTGCTTTTAAAACTAAACTTAATTAATGTTAAGTTTGAACATTTATCGCTCTTGTGAGTGGATGTAGTGTGTGTGTCAGATCTACGGTCGTACCAGAAACACGCAAATAGAAAGGTTCCGGCTCGGGACTTTTTGAAAATGTGATTACACTGTTCCCTCGTTTATCGCGGGGGTTACGTTCTAAAAATAACCCGCCATAGGCAAATCCACGAAGTAGCCAGGTTTATTTTTTACAATTATTATATATGTTTTAAGGCAGTAAAACCCCTCACCACACACTTTATACACTTTTCTCACTGGTTCACACGGGTTCTTCCTTTTGCCTGGTGTACTTTCCTGTTTGGGACTTGGGAATTTCCTGGTTAAATCAAGGTCATATAAAAACCAGTACAATTTTTTTGCGTGTTATAAGATTTTTAGATATCACATTACACAACGTGGGGATGGTACTGTAACAATGCCAGAGTTTTATCGTAGCCGTTTCAGACTTCAGAAGGCGAGAGTTTAGCTGAGGCGAGCGCTGCATGCTAGTGGTGTTTATTTCTGTGGAGTCGGACCCGCTCATGCCCGGCCTGTGAGTCGTGACTCTGTGGTGTTCGCTGATGTGTTGACGGGACACTGACCGAGATCCTCTCTGCAGCGAGAGGAGGCTCACTCTACAACAAGCCAATCAGGACGCAGAACACAATGCGCGTATGGTGTTCATACACTGTAAAAAAGCATGCAAAACTGTACTAAAAAAATCAGCGAAACAGCGCGGCCGCGAAAGGTGAACTGCATTATAGCGAGGGACCACTGTAATAATGTTAATGGGCGGCAAGGTGGCACAGCGGTTAGTGCTCGTGCTTCACAGCTAGAAGGTCCCGGGTTCAATTCCCAGCCGGACGGGGCCTTTCTGTGTGGAGTTTTCATGTTCTTCCCGTGTGTGCATAGGTTTCCTCCGGTTTACCCTACCACTAAAAACATGTATAATAGGCCAGGATGAATGTAGTGTGTGAGTGAGTGAGTGGTGGTCGGAGGGGCCGATGGCACAGGTCACCTCAGTTCTGTCAGTCTGAGTATGGCGTGAATAAATAATGACGACAGTGTAGCGCTTTGAGAAACTTGGTAACATTGGCTTGTAAAGTGCAATACAAGTGTAAGCCATTATTATTCCAGTCTGTGCATTATCACGTGTCAGCACTCACAGATACAGCTTTCCGAGCTTCAATCACCAACGTAGCCCTGATGAGATGACTTGGTTTGCTGTTTTATCGTGAAATGTCCCCTTAGTTGAGTCTGGACATTAAATTAAAATGAGTGCTTTGACCATGCGAGACGCTCTGCTTCTTCTGCCCAGTCCTGCGGACGGCGTGGCCTTAAATACATGGGCGTCTCCAGCGCTCCGGCCAGTTCTGCTCTCTGGTGGAACATTCGTCTTCATTTGCCACGTGGGCTGGCTCATAAATCACACTCATAATGCACTACATGTTTTCATAATGCAGACTGCGGCGGCTCCAGACCTCACGTGACTGTGCTTTAAGGAGAACATGTGGTGGATTTTGCAGAGAAGAGTAATTACGTGATGGAGTTAAAACGTCTGGAGTCGTAAAGTGAATGTATGAGTTTCATTAAACCAGGCGGCTGAGCTTCTGCAGTCCCTTATGGTCGAATGCCTCTCAAAGTTACAGTTGTGCAGAAATAAAGAGATCTATTATGCTAAACTGTTGGATTAAATTTGTTTAGGCACCGCAGCGGTTCCATTCAGTTGCAGTTACAAAGATGAGACACAGTTTAGATGCCTTTTTTTCCCCAGAGTTTGTTGAACAAACACTTCAAACATAATAAAATGTAAAGAGGAAACTCATTGTGGTGTTAATGTAGCTAAAACCAGCACCACTGGCTCCAGAACTGTGCTCTGTAAAGTCTGTAATTATCATCAGTGACAGACTGGGCTGATGAGGCGTTCAGGGACTGGCCCATTATTCACTTATCCACGCGGGGGCGTGAAGGAGATGCCACATCGCTCCCGTCAAAAAGACATCACTGATTTAACACTCAATCAGAGTCATAGAAGGGTCTCATCTACATTTTAGTCAGACCGGGGGACAGCTTCAGGATCTTCTAAAGTGTGTCCCACAGTCAATGTTCCAGAGTCAATCTGACTCTGAAATAAGGGACATTTTCTTGACATAAGTATTTCTGTCCTTGATTTGAGGGTCTAATTTCAAGAAATCTGTCAATGGAGCAAGATATATACACTTTAGCTAAGAGAAAAGAAATAACTGCACTCAAAACTAGATTTAAAAAAATCTTAATTTACTTAAATAAAAAGCGTCATAGTTGTTTCAAGAATCCGTTTTGCAGTGTATGGTCCAACTCTACACAGAGATATTGACTGTCTTCAAAGTGAAACTACGGGTTAGACACTCAGACACCATGAGAGTAACATGACACAAAATACAACGTGCTCTTTATTTTCAGGCCACATTACTCTTGAGTCTGTCACTGACCAACAGGGGAAGAAGGACAGCAACAAATTTGTCATTCGACATTAACCTGCTTCACATCAGTCTGCTGTAACATGGGTCTGTTCACATCAGTCTGCTGTAACATGGGTCTGTTCACATCAGTCTGCTGTAACATGGGCCTGTCCACATCAGTCTGCTGTAACATGGGTCTGTTCACATCAGTCTGCTGTAACATGGGTCTGTTCACATCAGTCTGCTGTAACATGGGTCTGTCCACATCAGTCTGCTGTAACATGATCCTGTCCACATCAGTCTGCTGTAACATGGGCCTGTCCACATCAGTCTGCCACATCAGTCTGCTGTAACATGATGCTGTCCACATCAGTCTGCTGTAACATGGGTCTGTTCACATCAGTCTGCTGTAACATGGGTCTGTCCACATCAGTCTGCTGTAACATGATCCTGTCCACATCAGTCTGCTGTAACATGGGTCTGTTCACATCAGTCTGCTGTAACATGGGTCTGTTCACATCAGTCTGCTGTAACATGGGTCTGTTCACATCAGTCTGCTGTAACATGATCCTGTCCACATCAGTCTGCTGTAACATGGGCCTGTCCACATCAGTCTGCTGTAACATGGGTCTGTTCACATCAGTCTGCTGTAACATGGGTCTGTTCACATCAGTCTGCTGTAACATGGGTCTGTTCACATCAGTCTGCTGTAACATGGGTCTGTTCACATCAGTCTGCTGTAACATGATCCTGTCCACATCAGTCTGCTGTAACATGGGCCTGTCCACATCAGTCTGCTGTAACATGGGTCTGTTCACATCAGTCTGCTCTAACATGGGTCTGTCCACATCAGTCTGCTCTAACATGGGTCTGTCCACATCAGTGTGCTGTAACATGGGTCTGTCCACATCAGTCTGCTGTAACATGGGTCTGTCCACATCAGTCTGCTGTAACATGGGTCTGTTCACATCAGTCTGCTGTAACATGGGTCTGTTCACATCAGTCTGCTGTAACATGGGTCTGTTCACATCAGTCTGCTGTAACATGGGTCTGTTCACATCAGTCTGCTGTAACATGATCCTGTCCACATCAGTCTGCTGTAACATGGGTCTGTCCACATCAGTCTGCTGTAACATGGGTCTGTTCACATCAGTCTGCTCTAACATGGGTCTGTCCACATCAGTCTGCTCTAACATGGGTCTGTCCACATCAGTCTGCTGTAACATGGGTCTGTTGACATCAGTCTGCTGTAACATGGGTCTGTTCACATCAGTCTGCTGTAACATGATCCTGTCCACATCAGTCTGCTGTAACATGGGTCTGTCCACATCAGTCTGCTGTAACATGGGTCTGTTCACATCAGTCTGCTCTAACATGGGTCTGTCCACATCAGTCTGCTGTAACATGGGTCTGTCCACATCAGTCTGCTGTAACATGATCCTGTCCACATCAGTCTGCTGTAACATGGGTCTGTCCACATCAGTCTGCTGTAACATGATCCTGTCCACATCAGTCTGCTGTAACATGGGTCTGTTCACATCAGTCTGCTGTAACATGGGTCTGTCCACATCAGTCTGCTGTAACATGGGCCTGTCCACATCAGTCTCAGCCTTTTTACTTAAACAGCACATTCAATTTTGCGTCATGTTACTGTCCTTCACGGTGTCTAATTGTCTAACCTGAAGTTTGTTTTGTCTGTTCCACTGGTGGGACCTGCTCAACACGGACCTTTGTGAGTTTAATAACATAAATCAATCCAAAGGTAACCAGTGTCTTGGCCCCTGTGAACACTGTTGGAGGTAAAGTGCTCTGACAGGCTGTTGTGTGTCTGTTGCAGGTGCCCAGACGCCCCCCGCCCCAGCACCATGCGCCCCTGTCAGCTGTCCTGTAAGAAAGACTGTATCATCACCCCCTTCAGTGACTGGACGCCCTGCCCCGACTCCTGTGACACGTCAGGTACACCAACCGCTGAGTACTGGGGAATCCTTAGACCATTGCCTCTCAAACTCAGTGACCAAGTGGCCATATGCCTGGTTAGCATGGCGCCTTTACTCTCTATCATGGCGGCCTCTAAGACGCTCCAGGATCAATTGTTTTTAGGGTTTCTGGTTTTCACCACTGATGGAACTGTCTCCATGGTAACACCTATTACATCTAGAAAACCTAAAAAGCCCTATAGAGGCGCCATGCTAACCTCTCATACAGCCACAGGGTCACTGAAGGGTCAAATACGTACAAATATTAACTTTTTTTTCCACATAAAAAGTTACATAATGCACCTTTAATACTACAGTTTGGTAACACTTCATTTTACTACCTTTACATTGTACAATGTAATAACCTATCTATCTTACCTATCTCGTATACAGGTTTAGTGTTTGGAGGCACACAATGTAATTAGACATGAAACCCTAACTCTAACAATAAACCCTAATGCTTTTATGCCTTATGTACCTCCAAAATACACATTATTCCTTTAACTTGTACGAAGGTACAAGTGATTGCAGCTTGTTACAAAACAGATTACAATGTACTAAATGTGGTAGGTAAAATAAAGTGATCCCTAAAGTGTGTTGCTTTTTGAAAATGATTATACCTCTTGTGCAAAAGACCACTCTCGAGTAAAAAAAATGACGCCTTTCCAAGTCCCACCTAAAACAGGACTAATCCAGGTCTATTTAAAATAGGACTAACATCGTAAAAGTGTTTCCAAAAATGACAAACCTAACAAGAGGCAAAAACTAATTTCCGTTCTAAAATTAAAAACCACAACTGTAAAGGAGCTTGTACCAACCAAGACAAATACAAAGTATCTGCAAAATGTCAGTGTGGGATTGGCATTTGTCTGGTCTGCCATGATGGAAGTGACAGACGAGCGACCTGCTGGAAGCTAAAGCGCTAACGGCTACAGAGTGTTAGCCTGTATCTGTCACACAGAGGTGACCTGTGACGGACTGACGAGCGCTCAGCCGCGGACGCACACGCTCTCTGGACTTGTTTATCGGTCACGCCCGCTGACCTCATGTAGGACACTGGGGAGGTCAGAGACTAGAAGATTCATCCACAATTGGCTCTTGTGAAGCCACGGACTAAACGATCCTGACAAGTGCGGGCGTGATGAGGATTTTGAGAGCCCCCAAAAGAGTCAGATGTGATCATGCATGAGGTCAGGTCCCAGATAAACATGATGGATACAAGACGAGGCCAGACTGTGCTTTCACGCCTCGTGTCTGCAGCGAGCGGGACATGGGGAGAATAAGATCTAAGGTCTGTGAGCGGTGAGGAGCGGGGGTGGCGGATAATCCACATAGTTATATATTGTATGAACATAACATGCAGATACGTTCCAATTCTGTCTGAAAGGGAGTAGGAAGAAGAAAACTTACTGGTAACAACTCTGCTGGGATTTGATTCAGGAAAAACAGGTATGATTCTGAAGAGGGGAGAGTAAAAGACGGGACAAGAGATGACGCTTTTAAGAGGTACCACATGCATTAAAGCCACACCGTGTAGAATTTTACTCAATAAATACAATTGAAATACAAGCATTTAATTTATGTCAGACATTTTCATAACTGAAAAATACCTCATAAATGTACAAACAAACATGTATGAGGCTCACCTCTCCTAAGATATGACGGTAAACTTTACAGGGAGTGGGTACGTCTCCAGCTCGTCTCCATGGAGATGTGACTAAAGGCAGTAGAATTTGAGATTTAAACAGGTTCAGTTCTCATCCAAATCCATTCTTTGATTATCCACTGCAGTAATAGTATTTTCTGTGTTGAGCTGGTCATTAGGAGCATGGTTTGTTTTGCCGGCAACAGTATAGTCCAAAATGTTACGCAGTGTACCTTTAAGGAAAAAAGGTTTAAAAGAGTTTATTTAGAAGTTTCGTATAAGCAGCGAGGGATGGAAACACCAAATTTGGCCTCACCCTTAATACACATTCAAAGTTTATCTGTCGCTTGAGGTGTTTTTTTTTGTTTTTTTGCGTTAACGCGCATTTTGGAAGATGGAAACAGATTTATCGCATAAAGTTTGACATAGCGAATAAAAACAACAGGTGACTGTGGGCGGAGCTGACTTTTTGACTGGAGAGGACAGAAGAGAAGAAGAAAAGTACTTAATCCATTAGTCACAGGTCGTCTTTAGTAGAACAAATATAATATCCCAGATGTGTAGGAGCTCACACATCGCTGTGCTGTCTCTGCGGCTGCGTTCATGCTAACTTTGGACCAAGTTAACGACTGAAGACCAAAGACAGAGATGCAGACGCTCCTGATCTTCATTAGCAAATGTAGAAAACACACTCTGGGATAGATTTTGGTTCGGCTCGTATTAAAAGTGCTGCGAGGCTTTAGTGTGTGTCGACTAAACAAACATTTATTCATGACATTACAAGTAAAAACAAGCACCTAATTCAACAAGATTAATTAATGTGGTCAACAACCAACTTAACCTCTTAACCCCCACCTGAACTGAGCACATTTTCTCCAGTTTGGCTTTACCCAAATCTAAGCGCTTCTTGAAAAACATGTAGCAACAAAAAGGAGTGACAAAACGCACCGGTAAAGCAATAACACAATAAAAAAGCGGGGGAAAAAGCCACAAAAGACGTGTGATGTGATGAAAAAGTGATGAAAAAGCAACATGAGCCACAAAAAAGCAACTATAATACTACACAAAAACTACAAAAACACAACAAAAAGAAACAAAAAGCTAAAGAGTGATGAAAAAGCAACAAAAAAGCCACAATAGAGTGACAAAAAGGTAACAAAATACGACACAAAGACTACAATAACACGTCAAAAACGTTGTGACAAAAAATGTGTGGTGAGCTTTGTAGGTCTTAGCATTCAAATGAGGCGTTACACTTGCCTATACAGTCCGGTTCACGATGTAATTTTGCTGGTTTTGTGGAGAGTATCAAAACTATACATTTATGTAAAATAAAAGGTGCGATAATAGTGATAATAACATTCATATGGGGAGTAAAAAAACATAGTTTAGCGGAAATTTTCGAAATTTGTCAGAAAATTCCATTCCATTTCAGAACTCCCCATTTACTCTAATGGGAAATGGTGTAGTTGCACAATTTTACCAAATGGCATGAGCAAATGGAAACATTGTTTTTCTCATTGCCAAAAATAATTAGTTTTCATACTCGCCACGAAAATCCCACAACAGGGGAAATCTAAACATAGTGAACCGGACTAATAGGCTGTAAGCTTCAGTTGGGAAGCTTTTAGATTTGGGTAATGCCGAACTGGAGAAAACGATCTCGGTTAAGGCGGGGGTTAAGAGGTTAAAAGTGCGTCCTCTGCTGGGTAAATGCTGCAATTGCGCCATCCAGCCGACTGCTGTACCCAGGTAACCACTGCCATCATTTGCAAAAAGCTCTTTGATGGAAACGCATGTAAATTCACATTTGTTATGTGCATTTATTATGAACATTTTAGACAGATGCACATTTTCTCTGATGGAAACGCAAATGGTGAACACAATTCATTTCATTATAGATCCATTTTTTACACGTATTAGAGTTCAGAATTCCCAAAACGCAAGGGAAAGAGTCCAGTTTTGCCCGCGATGCAAAAGTGCACACAGTTCAAGAAGCCAACGTGAGGGTGACCAGAGGACATGTAGAAGGGGAAGGAGGTAAGTTAAATGAATGATGATAAAATCATTTTGTGAGGGCAAAAGAATGCAGAATGTATCTGAGGTGCTGTGGGTTCAGATTTGTTTTGGTTCAGTCCAGACACAAGCTCCAGGTTTTAGTTCAGAGACTTAGCTCGCTCTCTCACCTGGCTGAGTCCATACTTTGATGAGTTCTACAGCTGCTTTACGACAAACCACGGCTCCAGTAGTCGGCCCCTGCAGCAAACTCCAAACCAGCAGCAGGTCACGACCAGGCATAATGTCAGCTCCGGGAGAAGCGAATGATGAATGGAAGGATAGTTATAGGGTTTTGTCTCACGGGTTACTCGGGACTCCAGCTTTCAAAGGTAAGCCAGGTAGCTTGGGAGTCAATTTGAAATTGGATCTGTCGGGATCAAACCTTCTCCGAACACCTATCCCGCTCTGGACCGGATTGGCTAATGGATCGGTCAGACATGAGTTTCCTATTTAACATTGCACTGTCGTGTATTTTCTTTTTCATAGCAGGCAGTGCGGCGGAGAGTAAGCAGAGCCGGAGGAGACTGGTGACCCAACAGCCCTCAAACGGAGGTCAGGAGTGTCCAGAGGTGCTGGAGGAGGAGCGGGCCTGTGAGCCGCCCAAAACCTGCCCCGGATACAGGTACCACCGACCGCTTTGGCCAGTTTGAGGGCTTTTTAGAGAAAATGTAGATAGAGAAGACCGCCTTGGTTCTACCACTCCAAAGAGCACCTTCACCACAGGATAGCTATTGTACAAAAACTAGCAACACAATATTCTGATTTGTGAGAGTTATGAGTTTTTGAAAATAAACCTACTCTGCTTAAAACAATAAATGTTTACATCAAAGTCAAACTTTTCTTTTTTGCATTTTACATCAGTTTAAACCAAAGAGACTCTGGGGAATAAGAAAAGGCTTAAAATAGGCGTTATTTCAAATAGTCAACAGAACTGTGACTCCCAAACTTTGTGCAGCAAAGAAAGCACCAGCCCCTCACACAAACCCCACCATTTTGACCTGGATAGACTCAAACAGACAAAAGCAACAATTAGAAAGATTTATTGACATATGTATATTTTTGGCAATCATTTAGAATGGATGGGCAGGTTAGAGTTGGAGATACCTGCTCCCTGAGCCTGGACACTACTGGTGGTATGGGAGGCCTGAGAGGAAAAAGCAGGCAGGGAGAGCGAATGGTGCATGAATGCCAGAGGCTTAAAAGCAGAACCGATTGGTTGCTATGAAGGTGTGGCAGACATGATCATTGGCTGGAGATAGGATAAATTGATCTCCCATTAGAATTTACGCTTCGGCTTCATATCGGGGGGAAAGAAGCGTCTAAATATTAGTCAGATAAAGCCTATCGTCAAATAAAATCCAGCAGGAGAGAACCGAAACTCTCACAGAGGGTGGAAGAAGAACACAAGCCAGACCCAGGCAAGTGAGAGGAGGCGGAGCAGAAGTCCTTGCTTCAGTCTGAAGGACTTAAACCCGCGTGGGCGCTGGACTCGCAAAAATAACAAATAAAATGGATTTAACCTGGAACCCGCCATTTTAGGGTTAGCAATTCTGCATATCCAAATCTCACAGCATATTGACAGGAGAGCTTACAGCCACCCCTCCTGGATCCCCCACCTTAACGTGGTGGAGGGGTTTGAGAGCCCGAATGATCCTGGAGCTCTGTTGTCGGGGGCTTGGTGCCCCTGGTAGGGTCTCCCATGGCAAACAGGTCCTAGGTGATGGGTCAGACAAAGAGCGGTTCAGAAGCCCCTTATGAGAGACCAACAGGCCCGGTTAGAACCATGAGGCCGTCCTTCTGTGGACCCACCACCTGCAGGAGGAGCCATAGGGGCTGGTGCAGCTCCAACAGCTGCCCCCACGACCCGGCAACGGACAAGTGGAAGAAAATGGATGGATGGATGGATGGAGCTTACAGCCGATATGCCAGTGTGATACCTCATTTGAAAGCCAAGTCTTTCTAGTTTCTATAACTATGTGTAAGATCTATGTAAGTGAAACTCCACTTACATTACATTTGCTGGTCCTAACCCTAATCATAACCCCAATCCCCTGACCCTGATCAGAGGGACGGCAAGTAACAGGTAACTGAACAGAAACTGTCACTTTAGTTGCGGAGAAGTTGTGGAGTTAAGGCATAATTATGAAGGAAATTGGGGATTATTGGAATGGTTGCGGGGCTTTTGGAGAAGTTGCAATGCCGCACTGATTTTGCAGACTTTGGTTTGTATTGCAAAATCCTGGAGGGACAGCCTGTACTGTGATTGTGGTTAGATTTACAATTTATATTTTTCAATCAAGAATCACCAATGAACATTCTTTAATACAGTGTCAAAGAGCCTCAACGTTTGAGTGAAAACTGAAAATAATCTTTTCCAATTGCAATTTGATTGAGATAAAGTTGAGGTAAGTCATAAGTAAACTTTATTTGTATATCACTTATAGTGGAGCAACAAAATGCATTGTAGTTAAATAGCAGATGAATTTTCATACTACAACTATAAGTCAATTGGCTCTAAAAAGCCTGTGAAAAAAGAAAACCTAATTAATTGTGTTTGCCGAAACTCTCAATGATTCTGAAGTTTACTTTCATTCTAATTTATTCATCAAAAGCCATCTCCAGCCTCCTGAATATTTTCATGACTTCCTGATTCGAATCTGTCAGTAAATAAACACCACTTTCTGAACTTTAATAAGCGCTCGTCCGTCGCAGCCGCAGTCAATCATCTTCATATTCATGCCACTAGTGATTACTGCGGCGGACAGATAAAGAGCCTCTCAGAGCACAACGGGCTGACGTCTCTTTCAGACAGACTCATCGACTTTGTTTATTTGGCAAAAACTTAAGACGGGCACTTACTGCAGTTTATATACACACGCAACAAAAATGCAACACTTTTGTTTTTGCTCACATTTTTCATGCGCTGAACTCAAAGACAAAACTTGTTTCTATAAACACAATAAACCCATTCCTCTCAAATATTGTTCATGAATGTGTCTAAATCTGTGTTAGTGAGCACTTCTACATCCCCCTCGCAGCTGGGGCATATCAAGATTCTGCTGAGACACTTGAATATCTTAGGTCGTGCAGTAAAACATGGAAAAAGATTCAGAATAGAAAAGTACGAGCTGCAACCGACATCAGGCAGTCTCTGATATTTTGGAACAGTCGTCGCAGAGTGAGCCTAGGGGCTACAGTAAACCCTGGACTCAATGAGGAAATAGATTTTTCCCCCTTTCTGTGACACCACGACCCTCTGTTTCTTTTCTTTGTTCTGTGAACTCCAGCCTTGTATGGCCACAATGGCTTGTATGAAATGGTTGTCCTCTCTATAAAACCTTTGTGTCTTCTTGATAATGCAGGTGTTGGTAACTGCCATTACCAGTATTTGTATCCAGTGGTGTTGCAATGGATATTATTGTTTTTGTATCCTTCATGTACTGTTTTATATAGGTTATGATAGTGTGACTAGTGTGCCTTGAGATATTGACTTTGTGCCTTGGGAAATTATCCAATTTCACCTAGATGGTCTAAAAGAATATTTTTTTAAAACAAATTATCATCCGCAAATAATGTGCTGTTGTTGAGTCTCTGTGCTGTCTAGTGATGGACAGAGTAACCGTGTAATACTCTTCCATATCAGTAAGTGGCCGCAGGTAGCTATTATCTTTGAGACAAGAGAATTAGTGATGCATGAATGCGACATAGGCATTGTGGCCAGCGAGACTATACGGTGTTCCTATTCATGACACTTTGATGAGAACAACTTTATATTGTGAATACAGGCTACAGAGTTACATGTTTTAACATTTTCTGCTGGTGGTGTGCCTTGTGATTTTTTCAATGTAAAAAAAAAGTGCCTTGGCTCAAAAAAGGTTGAACAACACTGGTTTATGTGGTGTGCACACACTTTTTTAATTGTTTATCTGTATGTTTTATTTTATGTGAATAATCGCATTACCATGTACAGCCCTCTTTGATCACATGATGTATCACATGATCTAATCAGCTGCTAAATAGGTACCAGCCCTTGTTCATTCAGAAAACTTTTTTGCCTTGACCGTCCAGAGGATTAAATAAAGGACTTTTATATTTGTGTACACCTACAACCTGCTCAGCCGCAGCAGCTCAGGACTAACACCTGAACACTATTTTGTTGTACAGTTGTACAATGACAATAAAGCACTTACTTACTTACTTACTTACTTACAAGTGCCTCACACAGCAAGTCACTCTTCTCTGTTTTTATTATTGCACCGGTCCCTTCCTTCAAGAGCACCTGTCGACAACACTCTACAACCTACAAAGTGGACCTGATGCGCTCACACGTCTGTCTATCATATTTAAAATATGTTGTCAAAATGAACACTGATGCTAATACGACTAAAAAAACTGAAAGCTGATCCTGACTGAGAAACGAGACTTAGAAGTAATAAACCACTCGGACCAATGAAAATGTTGCTCCTGGTTTTGCATTGGTGGCATAGGGGTTAGCCTCGCCGGCCAGTCACAAGATGGCCGCCACGTCAATGAGCCTCATGTCCGATTGAGAGTTTTATTAATATCTCTGCATCCCAGTCGAGCGTCTCGTCAACACCGTGCACCGCCAGTGTCAGACTCCGCATTTTACAGGACTTTCACTGCACTTTTCCACAGAAATAAACCACGCTTTGTTTGTAGCTACGATTGTGTCTTTGAATCATCGCACAGTGAATACGAATGCAGGCTCAATTTTTACAATTTTACAATCCCCACGTCGTGCAATGTGACATCTTAAAATCTTATACACTCAGCTGTCCACAATAAGGCCACTCTGAACACTCTGATCTGAAATATTCAGATCTGCTTTATTGGGCAGGGTCGTTGTGTCCTTTTATTGTAGACAGCCTATGCCACACCTGTGCTATATTCATGTGTGTGTGTGTGATAAGCCACAGCTGTGAGGGGGAAGGAGTAGTGCTCACAGATTTAAACAATATTCAATCATAATAATAATGCATTGGTTTTATATAGTGCTTTTCTGGACACTCAAAAACGTAGTAGACAAAGTATATTACTATATTTGAGAGAAATGGGTCTGTTGTGTCCATACATAAAGTTTGATGTCTCTGAGTTCAAAATTGAAAGTGTAAATATGCCGTTTTTCAGCGTTGTGAGGAGGGAAGATGGTTTTCGGGCAGATTGTATGTTAATGACCTCCTCTCCACAGGTGGAAGACTCACAAATGGAGGAAGTGCCAGCTGGTGCCGTGGTTACTCAGACAGGACGTCCCGAACGCTCAGGAGGGCTGTGGACCAGGCCTACAGACCAGAGGTAAACACCCTCCCGCTCCTTACTGTGTGTTATTAGCCAGACTCTTTTGGGGATATAGTGTTCGTATGTAACTGAGAATCGGGAAACTCAAATCCCCTGTTTATGATCAAATAAAGGATCTGGGCTTCTTGTATTGGGGATACATCTAAGCAGACGCATTGAAATATTTTTGAGCACAACATGGTGAAAATACCTTGTTTATGGCAAATATCTACCACATGGAAACAAAAACATCTTATCTGACCGATCAGATGAAAGACAATATCCAAAAACCTGCCGTTGATGTTGGTCAGTTGAAAGGTCTTTTTAGTAATAAAGAGCCTCCGTCAGTTCGTAATAACTTCCCTCAACTTCCTAACCGCACCCAATCACATCCTTCCAGCACTGGTAAAAAAACAGCCTACCATTATACAGTAAGATCATTTTGTACAATTCATATTCATAGCCTTTCCACGCGAGCACTTTCCACCCGGGGCGTGCAATTTTAATTATATCCTAGCTGTTAGACTTTGGAGAAGATAGTGCTCCATGCCTGGATCCTTCCTCCAGAACTCTCTCTCTGGAAAAAGATTTAAAAGACAATAAGATGGTTAGCCATGGAAACATGTTCATGTTTTGTGGATTTTTCTTGCTCAGTGACAGAGTGAACCTGCTGAACTTAGATAATGATGAGTCAGTGTGGGGCAAAATAATACAATTATTTTATAGAACAATCGAAATGAAGGCGAGACACGGCAGGCAGGTGAAAATATCGATTTTTCACTCAGTGGAGATTTTTTGCTAGTTTTGTCCCTTAACATCTTAGTTTTCATGTCAGAGTATAAAAAAGACGTTTTGTTGCTAGGCGGAGAGATCCCGGCAGTAGCTTCAACATCGCTTCACAAAGCCGACTTTCCCTCGTGCATTGATTCACAAATATTGACGACGCTATAATCCCAATATGGTATTATTCAGCCAGGCGCCCGGTACGAAAGACCGCAGACATGTTCTGGCACACACGCTACAAAACTGTAAGGCCGCTTTTCTCCAAATGAGGTTTTGCTCCACTCATGCAGTGACCTCAACTCTTTAGTCTTGGACTAAACACTATTTTGAAGATTTTTCAGAGGACATTTTGTAATTCCTAATATGTATTTCCTAGCCTGATTTATTGAAAACCCCTTCAAAACCCCCTCTGAAAAAAAATATTTGTGACAAATATACAAACTAAATAATTCAATACATTTAAGTGTGGGTCTATCCATTATTTAGATTTTGTCTCTGAAAATATCAGCAATTTTGATCCTTTGTATGCATAAAATGTCTTATTTTGATATGAATACACACAATTAATGAAAACGTTCAATAAATGTTTTTCTCATATTTGTGTCAGTTATCTACAGTAGAAGTTTCAAATTGATATCTATAAATAAAAACATTTCCTTATTCACTTTCAGTGTCTCGCCTTATGGTGAGGTTTTCAGTTTTCAGTTACAACCTCTCCACTTTAGCAGCTCCTACAGACTCCACACTTCACAGTCTCAGACTCAACAAGGAAAGGGATTTTCCGGAGGGATTTTTTTTAATATCTAATTCCTCAGTTCAGAAATACGCGCTTGGTTAATGTTGAGGCGAGCTGCGTATGTGGAACACGAGGGAGAGTGCGGCAGTTGGGATTGACTTCAGTCCAAAATGTTCCAAAACTGTAGAAATATTTGCGGGACAGGGAATCATAGAGTATTTATCATATTAGCTCATGCTGATAAGATACACACATGTTTCCCTTTAGATTAGAATAAATATGCACTATGCTGGCCTTGCTAATTATTCTTTTTATTGCAGACTATTCCTCAATGCTTTCACACAGTCTTTGAAATGTCATCAAGACTCTGTGGCTATATTTCCACACAGCAGTGTATATATTTTTACAGCGGCTGGTCGTGGCGAGCAGCTTTATGAAAATCCAATTTCAAAAGGCCACGGCGTCTGATCATTTCATTACGGCTCCTATAGACACACATTACCACAGCCTATATTTGCCTTTCTTCTTCAGTGGCCCACAATAATAGTCGTATCAATCAATTTATGCGTGAAACTGTTTCGAGCTCTTCTTTGGCGTCACTGAACCCGAAACTCCGTCAGAAACTCAAAAGCGAGCGGCTAAAGTACGGTCCTGTTCGCCGAAACAAAACAGAAGTGGCCGTTTAAAAACCCTTAAAAAAAGACTCTTTTGTACTTTTAACCACGTTATAATGCGATACCCTGTTTTTCTCGCACACTTACCCCTCCCCCTTGTTCTGTTCCTCTCAACGCCAGCCCGCACTCCGGTGAATGTTCATGATTAAACCTTCCTTCACCGCTGTAGTCATATAGGTTTGGGCTGAATGGTGCTTTGAGTGGCAGAAATGTGAGCAGTTACCAGTTTTCCCCTTCAGCATGTCGTACAGAGGTTGTGCACCGTCGACAAAGGTTCTTGAGCCGTCATCCAGAGGCGTGCTGGCCATAGGGAGAGTCGGGAGGTTTCCCGGTGGGCCGCGGCACTGTTTCAGCAGCTCGTAGATTAGCTGCTGAAGTCTGAATATTTACCGATTTAAAGACGTCACAAAGGGCATAATACATGGCCACCAAGGGGAGCTGTCTCCCCCAATAATGAGCCCTGTCAGAGAGTAGCAATCGATAAACTAGCTAAAATCTTTTCCCATACAGAATAAAAGAGCTCCCGATCATCCTCTGACAGTGAGTTGATGTGTTTGTGAGCAGGAACCGCCATTTTCCTGTGGTTCTGATCACTGGTGCGGAATGTTTTAGCCCCAGAACGAGAAATGACCCCTGTTCTCCCATACACACTAATGTCATATTTAGGTCTTGTTTTCACCAAAAGGGAGCGGGTCTCTGCAAAAGTTCCCGAATGTTGCTCCCATCTATTGAGCTGGGGGTCGAATGATGGTTTCAAGATACAAAAACGAATAATACTGTAAACATACACACAATGTAAAAAGTATCAATCAATCAAAGCATGTTCATTTAGCACTTTACAACGACACAAAGGAAAACCAAAGTGCTTCACTGTAAGATGAAACCATATCTAAATCGGTGAGTCTTTGACCCGGACTTTAAAAGGGACAGGTCTGTGAGCACATGCAGACTGAGGAGCAGCTGTTTAGCAAAGGAACAGTCACCCTGCTGTCTGTGCCGACACCTGGTTGCGTTTAACAGTACTCAGCCCTAGTGTTGACTTGTTGGTGCAAATGAACATTGGACATTTCACACAAATCAATCTACTGTACGTCATATTTTAGCAGCAAACATTGAATAGTGTCACAGTGCAGTATCTTTTCAGGGATAAGCGGTTCAGTCAACAGGCTCTGTGAGGCAGCTGGCTTTAGAGACTGTACCACACTCAAAGTATTTAAAACCGAACTTAAAGAGGAACCAGACATGTGAGCACTGACCATTGTTCATAAGTCTCACATGTTGAATGGTGTGGTTGATCTTAATGATGATCTTTTGTTATGAAATAAGAGATTTCCACACATTTATTTTGGCCTGGAACCTTAATGCAGCTCTGTCCCACTCTAAGGTGTTAGTTACGAGGTCATTGCGTCGAATTATGTAACTTGCAGTTAACAGGCCTGGGCCGCACTTTGGGCACCCCTGAACTAGACCATCAGCGGCACAGCACTGTATTAATATTTTCTTTCACAGTTCTTCGTCTTCTTTGATAACCCAATTCAATTTAAAGGAAAGCAAATATTATTTCTTATCTTCTGCTTTTCTTTTATATTTTCTTCAATCTAGATTGAGTTAAACCGTCTGCATGACTCCGCATATGTACTGCCCTCGATAACCCTCGATAACCCCGACACTTCCACATGGCAGAGCCAGCAGCCGCCTCATTCCTCGGTCCGCTCCCCCACAGTCCACTCCCACAGTGCACCGAGGGGGCTGTCCAAACAAACACACGGCCACCGGGGGCAGCACAGCAGAGGCTCCGGGAGGACGTGCCCGTGGAAGTGTTATGAAACCTGACAGTGGCGGAAGTATGCAGGGTTTTATTGAAATAACATGGCCGGGAAATGGAGAGGCTTAGAGGTCCAAAGAAGTCAGACTTTCTAAACTTTGTGTCTCTGATTTAGTGCAACTCGGAGAACGCTGCTAGGAAATATCTACACGACTAATTTAAACTTATTGTTAACAGAATGCAGACTAGGGTGGACTATGGTCACTGGTTCAAGGGCACGGTTCGGTATTTTCTTCGGTACGAAAAAAGCTCTAGAGAAAATAAACATGCAAAATGTAATTGTTCAAAAACATACAGAGTATTACAAATTATTTAAAGAGACCCATTTAGATCTCTTATAATTTATTCCTAAACATTTCTGTAGATTTATCCACAACTTCTTCATCAACTTCTTTATCTTTTCCAACTATAAAAAAGCATGAAACCACACTTTTGCACAGTAATGATACACGGTTTCTTCTGTATGAGTCAGAGACTGAAGCGATGGCAGGCAGAGCACAGTTGGGCACGGCAGTAACAAACCCATGTGGGGGAAGCCGTATCAGACGCAGCTAAAGTTTTAGGAGGCATCACTGGAATACAGACGAGAAAACAGCAGCACGACAAAGGGCTACAGTTTGACTGACATAAGTTGGATGTCTGTGATGTCCTCTCACCACTTTAATACATCCTACTTTATGGAAAAACAACGTTGGCCAAATTTGAATGAAATTGAATTTGTTATTTGTTATTAGGATCCCCATTAGTTGCCACCAGGGTAGCAACTGCATTTAGGGTGTGCTAAATGAAACTGAATGTTGTTCTTAACTGCCATTCAGTAACTAGGACCACAACAGAAGGTGCCATTAAAGAATTATTAACAGTGAGTAATCGATGGCTGGGTGAGACAGTGGGTTGGGGTTCTGTCTTGTCTCCCTCGGAGCAGAAGAATCAGCGCTGACAGAACCCCAACCCACTGTCTCACCCTGTCATCGTCCATTGCTCACTGTTAATAATTCTTTATTGGCACCTTCTGTTGTGGCATGGTCCTTGTTTGTGAATGGCACTTTCATTGAGCACACCCTAAATGTAACCCAATCTCAATCAAATTTGCCCTATATTCAGGGGTTAAAGTGGGCGGGAACGGTCGGGAACTGCGTTCCCCCACCATCGCATAGCAAAAAAAGAAAAGAAAAAAAGTTCATGATTGCAACTTTGTCATTTTCACGCACATACGAAAATTCTGCCTGTGAGATACATCAATGCGATAAAAGTACTAGGTTGGGCCTACTCAATATGCGTCCCGGGGGCCAAAAAATATAATCTGACCTCATTTTCCATAAAAATATATTTTTTCCGGCATTATCCGCGCCGCATTCGCGTCGCTCCACAGCAAGTTCGCGGCACTTTGCGTAGCAGTGTGCCTCCGGCTCCGGACCATCATCTCCTAGCGCAGGCTCAAATGAAAACATGGCTCTGTTAAACGGTCTAACGCTAAACTGAGAAAACAGGAGGCTTATCGTTGGACGGACTGACAGATTTGATCAAACCGCAGCACAAGGACAGTATGAATCGTGTTTGCTCGGATTATCCCATGCAGAAGCAGGACTCCTCGCGGTCCGCATCAGATGCAGCGTGTGTTCCTGCCTTCACCGGTGCAAAGGGCTTAACCAGCGACTTTAAGGTAAGGAACACCAGTTCAGCTGTGGATGTTTGTAAAGCGGACGATAAAGCTGATGGAACGTGAGTTTTGGAAAACTGCTCTGCACCACCAGCACTCATGTTTAACCGGTCAACACGCTCGCTCCCTGGGCTCTAACTTTACTAAATAACATCTGAATCATTCATTTGACAGGTGCATTTTTCTTCCTTTCTGCTCTGACTTCATTCAATACGTGTTTGTGGGAAATGTACAAGCGCAGAGATGCTCTTTGCAAAGTTAACATGGTAAACGAGGCTGAAGCTGAATATGTGGATGAGCGCGCCATCTCCAAGGAGCACTTCATTTACTGAGTTTTTTTCGTAAAGCGCGAGGTCTGGACAGAACAGCGTTTGGTCCGCCCTTATTTATTATTTTCCATGGTCTGTTTGCTCAGCGCTGAGGAGCAGTGGCTGAGCAGGAGTTAGTCATGTTGTTTGAGATGTACTGGTCTCATTCTGTATTAGGCCTTTGGCCTGGTTTAGATGTGATTTAGTCCGGCCTTAGTCCTGATATTGCATGTTTTTGCCCTGGCTTAATCCTGGTTTAGTTCTGAGTAGTCCTAGTTTATTATTAGGCTCTTTATTATTCTGTATTAATCTATTGCTGTGTTTTTTTCTTTTTTTTCCCCCTCTAAAGCCTTAAAATGCTGGAATATAATATAACTTTTATGTTTAGGCCCAATTCTATTCTGTTCAAGCAGTGATGATAATTAAATTTTCATTTATTTATCCCAAAAATATGAATACGTTTGGTGGTGGGAGGCTCCCCCCCGACCAGCCGGTAAGAGCCCTGCTGTAAGCACCACTGACTGTGAAAGATGATTTTCTTAAATAAAGAACATAATAACAAGCCAAAATTGTTAATAAGTAATGTTTCAGCACACATGTTCATTTCTTTGGTTGGGCCTTCTTTGAATAAGTGGATCCTGACATTTTATTTGTTTCTATAATCTATTAAGCTCCTCTCTGGGCAGGCATGGTGCTCTGCAGTCCTACATCTAAGAAGAACCCAAAAGAGTGGATCTGGCAAAAGCAGAATTTGTTCATTTAGTAAATCACATAGACCTCCAATCATTTATGATTGTTAAAACCTACTAAAGGATATCTAAAAATAATTCAAGGTATTAAAAAATATTGGAAAATACAATAATTACAGTATCAAATACCTTGTATTGTGCAGTATCTGTTCAGAACCCATGACTACATGTCAGTACCTAAGTACATAAAAAAATATAAAATGTAGCGCGATTCCTACTGCTTGTTAAAGGTTAGAGTTCCCCCACCTCCCAAATCCCACTTTAACCCCTGCCTATATTGTTTTTTTCATAAAGTAGAATAGATTAAAGGAGTGAGAGGTAAAGATTTCTAAAAGTTATTAAAGAAGAATCACCCTAACGCGCTCGCATTTGAAATACTTTAGTTAGTTAAGAATGAATTAGTATAATCACTACCACCTCTCAAAAGACTGAGAAATAATACACCAAAATATCCCAAACAGTAGTTGTCACTCAATAGTGTCCGTGTGAAACAAGTGAAACATTGTTTCCACTGTATTTAAACTTGTGCTACTAAATAAATGGATCAAAATTGTACCATAACGGTTCACAAGTGACCAGACCAAACGTCCTGAACCGAAACACTTCAATATTTCTGTCTACTGTCACAGCCCTAATGCAGACAGCATGCAGCGACCTCATTTCCACAAACTGCTGCATGTACAATGTTGGAAAGAGAACTTTACTCAAAGACTTTTTGAATAGGTTTATACACATACAAATGTCTAAACAAACCTGCTAATTCAAACTCACATCCTAACTTCATGTTGTGTCTTGTTGAAACACTTTGCTTAAAATGATTCTTTAAATGTAATGGAGCAAACTGTGGTGAAATGGTTTAGAACAGCCCTCTCCAAACTCCAAAGCCAAAGATTCCAGGGGCTTTTCAAGAATATGCACTTTTTTCCCTTGTTTATTTATCATACATTTACAAAATGGTTTACAAAGGACAGTGTTTACAAGCTATATGTGTAAAAATAAATAAATAAATAAATAATTCAAACTCAACTTATTTTTATTTGAATTAAGTGTAGTCAACCTTTGGAGGCCCTGGGACCCTACTTTGGGAACCAAAAAAAAAATCAAAAATACAATAATCTGTCATTTATTAAACGATTTAGTAATTATCATGACAGCATTTTTTAATGTCAAAGTAAGAAATAGAGCATTATATTTATTTTATGGCATTTTTCTAAATTTGGGATTATATTGATTATATTTCCGCCGTGTTTCTCATGCGTAACTATTTGCCAATACTGACATGTTTGGTATCCACGTGATGCACGGAATCCCCCCGACAACACTCTCCAATCCAAATATGGTCATTTCCTTTGAGGAAACAGGCCCCATGCTGGAAAAGATGCAGCTACGGAAACATACATGGGCTACATGGGGCCTGTTTCCACTCTACATTTAAACCATGTTTCCGTAGCTACTCACTTAACACCCGTCTCTGTGTCTCTCCGTCCCTCCTCAGCGGTGTCCTGCCGGCAGCTGGACGGCACCCAGGCAGACGTGGGGGAGTGCCTGCGGTGGGCCCGAGCCATGCCCCCCTCCACCCAGCGCTGCCTGCTGCCCTGCCAGGACGACTGCCAGCTCAGCCCCTGGTCCAAGTTCTCCCCCTGCACGGCCGACTGCGTGGGGGTGCGCACCAGAAAGAGGGCTTTGATAGGTGAGTGTGTGCGGAGGAAACGGCCCGCACAAGCGGAGCTTTTACCCCTGGATGTGTGAGTGTGTTTTGGCCAGACAGAGTTGGCTGCAGCGGGACAGAAGAACTAAGGAGTGTGGTGCCTACTAAATGGAAGATAGAGAGACTGCGAAGAACTTAGAAAGTTATTCTTTTCTTCAGCTGCATCTTTTCCAGCTGTGATCAGTTTAGAGTTATTGGACTAATGCCGCCTATCGATAAATATTTGAAATCATATTAATCACACTTTGGAACTATGATTAATCACTATTAGGGCTGTGACAAAATATCAATTCTGCGATGGATCATGATATTTTGCAGCACGAGACAATACCAATACTTTTTATTCAGATATCTATACTTTTGATGACATCATGCATATTAATGAATGACATCATGCATATTAATGAATGACATCATGCATATTAATTTGTGGTTAATGTATTCCTTTTGGAAACAGGGCAGTAGTTTCTTTTTTATTTGAACTTAAATGAAGTGATCTGCCACTGACGGATCCATAGGCTCATTTACTGATTTATTCACATATTTATTTATTTTTTTTAAAAGAGGAACAATGTGCATGTCAATCATGAAAAGGGTTTAAAAAAAAAGTAGGCTATTTTCGTGGGATACATTGATTATTGAGGCATATTGTGAGGTTATCGTGACCCCCGTATCATGAATTGTGAGGTACCCAGAGGTCCCCACCCCTAATCACTATTAGTCACAGTTAATATTAATGTGATTATCAGCAAAAGGCCAGCACACTGGTTTAAAGCATTTGCTCACTTTCAGGGCTGCCTTATTCAAGCAGGGGACGGAGCCCAGGGGCCCATGGAGTGAGAGGGCCTACCGCTAGGTGCCTGACTTCTCCTCTCGCCTCTCTTTACTGTCTCTCCACTGCTGTCTTTGAACACTTTTGCCCCATGGATCGATGACTGTATCAAACCTTTCCCATGTTGTTTTTGTACAACAGATCAAATGCTGACATTCGCTCTGCTGCTAGTGCAAATGCCTAAAGCTGTTGCTGCATTAGTACTAGTTTATTTGTATGTCTTCCTAATTATTAAAGTGCTTATTGGGTGGTTTATACATTAAACTCAACTCTGTTTATCTGCTCACGCTGCATTAAGTGGAAAACATAAAAAAGCATGTGCTCCTTGCTCTGATCGGACTTGTCCCTATTGTAAAAATGCTGCAGCTTAGCTTTGCCCCTCTTTTTTATTTCTATCACCGAGGGGGCATGTGTCTCGTTACTATTGTCACATCCTTCCAGTAGCCAGTGATGATGAGAAGAAGTGGAACTCACTTCTTGAGCTGTGAAGCTACCATTAGCTTGATTCTACCATTATGCACAAAGTCAATTGAGGGCAGCAAAGATTTCTATGGTGGTTTCTATGGTAACTGTCAAAATGCTGACTGATCTACTTTGATCGTGCCTAATATCCCTATAATTACTGGGCCTATCCTCACGAAAAAAAAGTGATGTTTTCTCTGTCGGCACATATGAGCTAAGGTCCCATTATCTTCTCACTGTGGACTCCAAAAGCGGTGGCAATAAGGAGATACATGGGTGTGATGTCAGTAGAAAAGACTCTGAGCCATAGGATTAACGTGGCAGATTTGAGGACTTAATCCCAGATGCAGTTATGACATTATCACATTCTAGAACAACCTATTTAATCTAATGCACAAATCATGCGTTAAAGCTACAATCCAGTTAGTGTAAAACAGTGTGAAAACTTGCACAGCGCTGATAAAGTTCAAAGGGATTTAGGGCGGCACGGTGACACTGCAAAAAGGTCCCGGGTTCGATTCCCACCTGGACGTGGCCTTTCTGTGTGGAGTTTGCGTGTTCTCCCCGTGTCTGCGTAGGTTTCCTAAGTTTTCCTTACCACTAAAAACATGTACAATACTGTAGGTCAATCCTCCAGCCTGGTGGTACTGACCCTCAACCAGGCTCCACATCTGGAGATGGGGGGCTCCCGGGGACCTATCTCCAGATGTGGTCCCTATAATATCTTAAGCTGACACTCTAGGCTTCTTTTTTACCTCATTAAGTATTCTGTGCCGTGCCCTTGGAATCATCTTTACAGGACGGCCACTCCTTGGAAGTGAAGCAACAGTACTGAACTGTCTCCATTTATAGATCACTTTTCTAACCGTGGATTTATGAATATCAAGACCTTTAGAGATGGTTCTGTAACCTTTTGCAGCAATTCCAGCATTTCCATTGCAAATAGACCGTAGTTGTTGTGGGTGTGCCACATGGACGCACACGCTGGAATACACATTACTGAAGGAGCAACAGAACACCGCTGAAAAGTTTTGTGAGTCACAAGAAGGTTTTAAAACATAAAAAAGACGAGCTTTTACATATGATGAATTGCTCTCTTCAGACGGGGGTCTTCCCTGCTGCCTTTAAGAGGGCGGTGGTGAGGCCTCTACTGAAGAAGAGCAATTTGGACTGTAATGATTTTAACAATATTAGACCGGTATCCAACTTACCATTTTTAAGCAAAATCTTAGAAAAACTTGTCTTTATCCAACTTAATGATTTTATTACTGCACATAATGTCCTTCAGAAATTCCAGTCTGGCTTTAGGGTAAACCACAGCACAGAGACGGCCCTTTTAAAGATTTTGAATGATCTTAGATTAAATTATGACTCACAGAAGGTCACAGTGTTGGTTCTACTGGATCTGAGTGCCGCCTTTGATACAGTCGACCACACTATTCTTTTAACTCGTTTAAAACACATCGGCCTCTCTGGTGCTGTCCACAAATGGTTTACATCCTACCTCACAGACAGGACATTCATGGTGAGTGTGGATACCTGCTCCTCTAAGGTCCATAGAATTACATATGGTGTGCCCCAGGGTTCGATTTTAGGGCCCGTGCTTTTTAACCTGTATATGCTCCCTCTTGGTGATGTCATCAAGAGACATGGAGTCAACTTTCATTGTTACGCTGATGATACACAGTTGTACATCTCCATGTCTCCTGATGACACCAGGCCAATGGATGCACTTTTTAACTGCATTTTAGATATCAAATCCTGGATGGCAGAAAACGTTCTCCAGCTTAACCAGGACAAAACTGAAGTTTTAGTCATCGGTCCTGAGGCCCAGAGAGAGAAACTTTTACCCAAACTACAGTCACTGTCTTTTAATCCTTCCTCACAGGTGAAGAACCTGGGTGTGATTGTTGACTCTGAGCTGACTTTTATTCCACACATTAAGAATAAAAGTCTTATTCTTAAGACTCGCAGATAGTTTTTTAGATTTGTTCTTGCCATTGAGCTGGCTTCTTAGGACCTGCCTTACTCGTTGGAGGTATTTGGCTGTAGTCGCTTTCCTTGTCACCTTGTCACAGGTTGTCATTTGCTTGTGGGATTCCGAGGTATTTGTAACTGTCCTCAATGTCTGATATATATATATATATATATATATATATATATATATATATATATATATGACCAGTCACAGGAATGGGGGACACAAGTCGATTTTGGGGATTTTTAGATTTTCACAGATTATTAAAGTGTAGTCTCCAAGCTTTCCAACGATGTGTAACACATGGAAATCTGATAATATTTGGAGGCGTAGCGGTGATTTGAAGTTAACAACTCCAAAAAGCCCAAAGGCCTGAAAAACCTCTCCAAAGTTTTGGGCCATTCTCACCTCTCTGCTGTTGGGAGTGACAATAGGGCTCATTTACATCTCATTGGGATAAGCCACACCCCCTGTCAAACTCCACCTCAAAGCAGTAAAGCACAGGGAGGGAGCAAACAACAAACCATTGTTTACCAGTTTCATTATGTGTATCAGTCTTATTTTTGGTTTCATGTATTGATCTCACCTCACAGCAGAAGGTTGTTATTGTTCTTTGTCATTTTTAATATCAATTGATAAACGGTCACTGGCTTGAGAATGTGTTGTGTAACATCTGTTACATCTGTAACATCTGTTATTGCAGCAAAAGGGGGTTCCACAAAGTATTAAGTCATGCTGTATGAATACTTGTGCACTCCCCACTTTTCAAAAATAACATAAGCATGTATCATTTTGCTTTCACTTCACAGTTGTCTGTTACTTGTGTGTGAACTTTCAGTAAAAAATTCAAAATAAAATCTTTATGTTTATGGTTGTAAACATGACATGTGACAGTGAAAATGCTGCTACGCAGTGCGCGTTCCCCCAGTCCCTCCCTGTGTCCGCTCCACTCTCAGGCTGAGAGAGTTACAGACTCCGGACATAACTGAAGTTATAAACTTTAGAAAAGACTCCTGTACTACTTTAGTAATGCACATACAGGAGAGAAAAGGCCGACATCGCGTTGTATCGCCGCGCGCGGTTCCAGATTGTTTATTTCACAACAAAAAAAACATTGTAACTTTATCTGGCCATAAAACCGAAAATATGAAGCGGATCTCTCTCAAATAAGAAGTGGCTGAAAGCTAGGGATGCGCTGACTACATTTATGGAGTAGTTTAAGTTTGTAGAGATCTTGATTTTGTGTAAATAGCAGGTTAATTCCTCGTGACTAGATCATTGTCTCGCATGCTAACACCGGCATGTTAGCTAACAATAGCACAGCACACATTGGCACGGCGGCCACCACACCAGCGATAAAAAAAAACAATCTTTCACTCACCCGTCTGAAGTAACCGTTGCCTTTTGCTCAGAAAAACTCGTCGTGAATCCACATTAAAGCGTAAGTAACGCCAGCCTCTGATATTATAGTAGATCCATGTCTGAGTCTGAGAGCCACACAGGCGAAGCTTAGAGTCATGAAGCCACACACGCACAATGACACGCCCCCACGGCGTGCGCTATTTCTCTGACAAAACAAGACTTTTTCAACCTGTAAACTGATGGACAATAGGCTTATGTATAAAACAGCCTTTTTTGCGTGGCATTTGTTTGCTAAAGCATGTGTCAACAACACAACTAAAAGCAGCTCTGCTTCTCCTCCTCCACGGTGTTTACTCAGTATGTAAATACACACAGACAAAGTCACGCCCCTACTGCAAGCTCCGAAACCCACCTCAAACTAGTCATTTTGAACCTAAAAGTTTACGCTTTTAAATATACTAATACTACTAGCTTAAACATGGAGAGGCTACTTCGTGACTTCAACTGAACGAATCTGCACAAAAGTGAAAATCACCAATTTCCCCCAAAAAATCTTTGTTTGCGTTTTTCTCGAGACACGGGCTGCCGACTTGTGTCCTTGGAATCCATGGCGGGTCACATATATATATATATATATATATATATATATCATAAATGTATTGTCATATATGATTAGCGCTTTATAAATAAAGTTTGATTGATTGATTGATTGATTGATTGATTGATTGATTGAAGAGAACAATGTGGACAAATACAGCCTTTTGGTTTATGGAATTATTCAAAGGAGCTAAGGCAAAAACTAGTGGAAAGAAGCAGCTTATCAGGAACTATTAGCTAGGTGCTAATGTTATGCTAAAACCAGGTAAATGTGTGCTAATAGCTGCTAAATGCTATCATCGCTAAATCACCCTTTTCACCAGTGGTATGATGTTGTGAAATATCAAGTCCTGTATGACCTGGCTGTTTTAGTGAGGGCCAATCAGAGGCCAGCAGTCTGTTCACGTCATGTTAGTATCAGTTCCGTGCACTGGCTGTCCCTGTTTGACCCTGGTGTGACCGGTGGAAACACTCGACCACAAAGGTAGACCTGGCGCTGGGCCGGGTAGAAATCGCCAGTGGAAAAGCAGGTATAAATTCCACCATATGGAGCTGGTGTCGGGGTCAACACCAGCTTCATCTACAACAGCTCCACGGCCAGTTTGAAGATTTCCCCGACTAAAGAACAACACTTTCCGAGGTGCGCAGAGGTGAAACGTTTTCCCACAGAGTTATAAATCATTGCACTTGCAGTGGGATAGAGAGAGAAAGAGCATTTGTAGCTGTCGGAGTTTCTGCTGAAACCTGCAGTGAGAGCAGAGCTGCACCGCTGAGCCATGCTCTCTGGACAAGTAGGCAACGCTTTAATCTAATACAGCATCAGGCTCTTTAACTGTGCGGGCGAGCAGCTCTTATCGCTCTGTCATAATAAGACAGTGTGCATCTAAAGGGGAACTCTTAAAACTTTCAAAACAAAAAGTGCCACTACTTTCATTTGTCTTTTTAAAACCTCGTTTGCCCGGGGGTGGGTGCTGACGCAGAGCTGTATCTACTTATACTGGCCGGTCCCTGCACAAAATAAATAAACACTTTTAGTGTTACCATGGATTTTAGAAGGTACCTATTGTGTTTCATGGATCTATTGAGCAATGAAGCATACGTTGGGTGACGAGACATTTACCCCGGACACCGTTGATTTACAGTGGTGTTCAAAATAATAGCAGTCCAACATGACTAACCAGATTATTCACAGTTTTTGGTATAAATCATAGAACTACATGGACAACAATTTACCAGTAGGTGCAGTAGATTCTTAGAAACACAGACAGACCCAGCATTCATGGTATGCATGCTCTTACTTCTGTGTAGTTGAATATTCAATTGAAAGGGGTGTGTTCAAAATAATAGCAGTGGGGAGTTCAATTGGTGAGGTCAATCATTCTGTGGAAAAACAGGTTTGAATCAGGTGGCCCTTATGTTAGGAAGTCAGCACATGTTATACATGCATTTCACTTAATCCTGAAGAAAAACAAGTCGTTCAAGACATTGTTCAGAAGTACTGTGTTCTTTTGTTAAAAGGTTGATTGGAGGGGTTAAAACTGCTAAAATGATCTCCAACGCGTTAAAATGGAAAACAAAAACACAGAGACGCAGAAGAAAAATGGAAGACTACCATTAGAATGGATCGAACAATAGCCAGAACTCCAAAGGCTCAGCCAATGATCAGCTCCAGGATGATCAAAGACAGTCTGAAGTTACCTGTGAGTACTGTGACAGTTAGAAGACGCCTGTGTGAAGCTAATCTACTTGTAGAAACATTTTGTGGACTGATGAAAGTAAGAGTGCTCTTTTTGGGTCCAAGGGCTGCAGACAGTTTGTCAGACGACCCCCAAACTCTGAATTCAAGCCATAGTCCACTCTGAAGCCAGTGAAGCATAGTGGGGCAAACATCATGATATGGGCATGTTTCTCTAACTATGGTGTGGGGCCTATTTATCGAATACCAGGGATCATGGGTTAGTTTGGATATATCAAAATACTTGAAGAGGTCATGTTGCCATATGCTGAAGAGGAAATGCCCTTGAAATGGGTGTTTCAACAAGACAATGACCCCAAACACACCAGTAAGCTAAATCTTTGTTCCAGACCAAGAAAATGTATTTTATGGAGTGGCCTGCCCAAATCCCGGACCTTAATCCCATAGAAAACTTGTGGGGTGACATCAAAAATGCAGTTTCTGATACAAAACCAAGGAATTGTGGAATGTTGTCAAAGCATCTTGGGCTGGAATACCTGTTGACAGGTGCCAGAAGTTGGTTGACTCTATGCAACACAGATGTGAAGCAGTTCTAATAAACTGTGGTCATACAACTAAATATTAGTTTATTGATTCACAGGAAAGCTACATCATATGGGGAATTTCTTTTTTATGTAGTACATATTGAGCTTGTAAAGACAAATGCAGACACTGCTATTTATTTGAACAGCCCAATGTTCATATTTTAAAATGTTCTACAAAGTACTTGAAGAAATTATACATTTCTCTTCATGTTTTGATTTAGAAAACCATGGGCAATGCTTCCAATGCATCGAAATAAATCTATTATGAAGAGTTTGTGCTTAATTAACTAATTAACTTTTTAAACACACTGCTATTATTTTGACCACAACTGTACGTAAATTCTCTGTATTATGCTATACAATAGATTGAACATGGAGGTGTCCTTATATCTGTCTTGGTGGTGGACCAATTTTTGTATATGTTAAAAGATCAATTAAGATCCAAAGTAAAGGACTACTTACTATGTATATCATGAGTTTGATTGAATCGATTATTCAATACTAAAAGTAGTATCGAAGCTAGATATTCATTTGAGCAGGTATGCTATTGATATTTTCTGTCTATTCCTCCGGCTGAATGTTTAGCACAGAGCAGCCCCTCCTCCCAGAGCAGTCAGAAAACTGCTTAAACTCATGCTAAAAAGCTCTCTAATTTTATTAAAACCCTGAATAATGTTCTAAAACTAAATGCATGTTGTCAAAATGCAGGATCTGATTACTGGTGCTAGAGTGTGGCTACATTAGCTTACTGGCCCATTCACTCCAATGGTTTAGCTTAGCCTAGCCACTTCTCTTCGTTTACATGCATCAGTTAGCAGTGGATATTGGCATTTTGTCTTAAAATGTTAACAAAATGTTATGATATCAAAGCTAACTCTTACAGTTACATGTTTATTATTTGTACATGACCCATGACTATATTTGGAGGCATTTTAAACATTGTTTGGTGCTTCAAATATAAGCACTGTTCTTCTCGTAAACGCGACAGCAGTGACTGTTCATGAAGGCGACACAGACAGTGTTTTAACATGACAAGTCCAGTCTGTAAACAAATGCCTAGTGCAGTTTTACCATTTTACTCATTTAACCTTTGACAAATTAGGCCTTTTATTACAATGACTTTTCAAGAACACGGTCAAACCAAATAAACTAACATAGTGTTGAGTGATCTATAATGTAGATAAAACAGTGAAGATGGAAAAGAGACAAAGGTTACTATAGAAACTTTTATATATTTAAAAGGAGATTATTATTTTTTTCAGTAACAAAATTGAGTTTGAAATTTTTGTTTTGTAATAGGAAGGTTTGAGTCACCCTGGAAATGAAGAACTCAGTATTTTCAGCATGTTTGGAAGTACTTCATCTCACATTCAAGTCATATGACGGGTCAGAGGCCGTAGCTGGAGTCCTTTTTTTCTGCCAGCTCCTGACGTTCCCTGTCACAATCATTCACCGGACCTGTTCTGCTCTCCAGTTTAGTTCATAGTTCTTGTATTTGGAAGCATGCCTTTAGCTGAAAATGAAAGCTTGTATTTTTCGTTTAATACAGATGATTCCCACTGCTGCCTGCAGAGGGAGCTCCACCCAAACAACAAAATGCAAACCAACACAGTCCTCAATGATTTAACGTTATTTTTTGCCCAAGCACAGACAATATTTCCAGTTATAAAAAGTAAATATGTCACTGCGGAGGAGTCCAAAAGCAAACAAGGATCCTCTTAAACGTAGCTAGTGTTTGTCATGTGTATTTACTGAGTCCGTGCACAACGCGCGAGTTACTTGATGTTTAACTTTCCCTTGTGTTGGAACAATCAGAGCTGATGAGGCTGATTGTAATGACTGTAACATTTCCTGTGGAGTGCACACTTCCCCTCAGCACGACACCGAGAGAACAATCCATCATCTTGTCTCCGGTCCCACCTCTGCTCCACCTGCCCCCTCCGCCCGCTCCGGACGGCTCACTTTGTTAGGGGTAGTATCATGTTATATTGTGACTTTTGAAGCGGATGCTAAATCGACTTCTGTGAACTACTTACCATGTTGTAAAGGTGAGACGATGCAGGTGAATGGGGAAAAATGTAGAGATATCAATTTGAAACTTTTGCTGTTCATTACTGATATAAATATGAGGAAAACATGTATAGCAAGTTTTACATTTTGACATTTTATGCATACAAATTGTCAAAATTGTCAGTGTTTTCCGTGACAAATCTGAATAATGGATAGACCCAGCTTTAAATGTATGTTTTAATTTTTGATAAACTAAGCTTTTGGATCTTGTTTAGTTCTTGAAAAAGCTAAATATAAGCGTGAAAAAAATAATATTGCCTTGTTTTTTGGATTCTAAGCTCAATAAATCAGGCTGGGAATTAGATATTTAATAATTTTTTCTCCAAAAACATTGACCACTGCGTGAAAAATGTTAACTTTGGTCTCTTGTTAAAACCACATCTGCAGTACTATTTCACTTCATTCACTGCAGTTTTGAGCCTTCCTTTTTGATCTGCTGCTGAAGTCTTTGATTTTACTGGATTGTGTTTCTTAATATAAAACATATATAGAACAACGTCCAGTCGGAGAGTTCTGCCCTCAACTTGCTTTTCTTGTGGCACCATCAATTTGTTAGCATGCAGTTGACTAAAAATGAAAGCTTGTAAAGACAAACAATTCACATTGCTACTTTGACATGGCTTTGAAAGGGACCAGGTCTCTGAGCTGGCCTGGTGTCGCCTCGGGGTCCCCCAAGAACAACAGGAGGTGGTGTGCGTGAAAAGGAAATCTGGGCATCTCTGCTCAGACGCTGCCTCCGCGAACGGGCCTGGATAAAGCGAAAGAAGATGGATGGATGGATGGATGGATGGATGGATGGATGGATGGATGGATGGATGGATGGATGGATGTCCCAACCAAACCATAAGATACAAACTAACACAGTCTTCGGTGATAAAGGACTCAAAATATCCCTCCATCCATTTTCTTCCACTTTATCTGGGGGTAGGCAGATAAGCAGATAAACCGAAACCGAGTACCTGTCCGACACAACGGCATGTGCAATAGCAGAGTCTGTAAAAAAATATACAGTATGTTAAGACTCGAAGCACATGGCTCACTATGATATATTAAAGGTCCTATATCATGCAAAATCAACTTGTTGTGCACCTTTGAAGGAACAAAAGAGCGAGAGGAGAAAAGGCGTGAAGCTTGGCAAGTAAAACAACGTGCGTATACGGTGTACGAGGGGAGAACATCCCATGTCAAGTTTTTTTTTTTTTTTTACAAACTGTGCAGTTTCTTCTCAAACTAGTACAGACAGCCTCTGTAACATTCCGGCCTCAAAAAATCTGTTTTTCGTCAGTTTAATGATGCACCAGAATAAGAAATCAAAATGCAATGGGCGGCGACCACACGGGGAGAGGCGGAGTTTCAGATATTAACCATAATGTGTCTGTAGTTGACTCTGGAAGGTCTAAAACAGAATGATATAGGCCCTTTACAGGTTCTACGTATGATCTGTGTCCGCTCAAAATAAAAGCAACAAAAAGGGAACACAAGATAATGATTATTAGAGGGTTGTCATTTTTCTCCAGGTCGGAGCAAGAAGAAGGACAAATGCAAGAACACGCAGATGTACCCTCTGAGCGAGACCCAGTACTGCCCCTGCGACAAGTACAACGCGCAGCCCGTGGGGAACTGGTCCGACTGCATCCTGGCCGAGGGCGGGCGGCCGGACGGGGCGACGGCGGCGGGGCAGGGAGGCCGAGCTCCGCCGGAGGTCAGGGAGTGCGGACAGGGATACCGCTACCAGGCCATGGTGTGCTACGACCAGGACAACCGGCTGGTGGAGACGTCCCGCTGCAACAGTCACGGTGAGGTCAAAGCTTATTTTCAGAATTTTGACAATGAACAGGACTTCTGCAGGCCGTTTGTAGCATTCAAAATAGATCATCTGGACATTAAAATGGCATAAAAAGCATCATATTTGATTTACTATTCCCATATAATCTCTTGACACTGTTTTTGTCAAATTGTGTCAAATCAGGTGAAACTTAGGGACCGATACCAGATATTATTTTGTTAAAAGTGGCAGTGAGTGAATTTTAAATTGGTAGTTGTGTCCAAACTCATTCTTAACTAATACTAAAGATTTGAGATGAGTTTCTAAGCACAGTGAGTCATTTCACACTACTAAATCGATTTCTTTCTTTCTGCTCGTCTAAATGTGTTAATATTGCTGCTTAGTCGCTTGAAAAATAGATTTCTGTGCTTTTTGTTCCCATTATACAGGCATTCTTCTCACTCCTTTATTATGTATTATTTCCCACAATGATCTACTTCAGTTTTAAAGTATAGAGTTTTTCGTGAATCTAAAATGCTGGTCTCACCTAAGTTAAAAAGCTATACAAATGTTTTCAACTAAATTCACTGCCCTACTTTATGATAATAAAGCACAACAAGTATGATTTAAAACATGTTTGCAACAGACTATCCATCCTGTCAAGTTTTTTCATATTTTTCGACAACATTATGCTGACAGCCCCGTGACTGTCTCCATCATTCTTCCATTCTTTCCTCAATCTGCATTTTATTTTCCGTTTCCCCTCACTTAGCTCCAGATATATTCAGCTCATGTCTCGTGTGCACCAACTAAAGCATTGTGCCTATACATAAGGAAACGGCTGTATTCCCTGGAGAGTGGAGCAGTGTGTTTACAAAAACAGATTCTATTAAATTTTTAAAATGTCATTTTCCAAAGCACTGAGTTCTGCAAATGAAACTCCGCTCGGTGCTGGAGGAGCGGCTGCTTCCCCCTGTGAGGGCCGCAGTCTTACCAACTGACAATGGGATCTAGGCTGGGGGCTTTCATTTTACATTTCAGGACAAACATGAGCATCATTAAGGCTTGTAAGAAGCACTGATACAGACACAACCAGTTCGAAGACGCATCTTTAAATGAGACACATCAAACCCTTTTTGAGCTTTAAACCATGTTGTTCTTTCATTACTTCTTCCGATCTGTTCTGTACTTCCTGTTTATATTGCATTACAGGAAAATCAGGAGACTGTCCATAATCATAACAACATAATCTTTTCAGTTCTGTTCAAAGTCTGTTCACTGCGACACCATGGAGTTGCTAAACTAAAGGTTTATTTTGCTAAGTCATTCCCGCTGCTGCCTGCAGGAGGTGCTCCAGGTGAATGCCACAGCAACCCCTCTGTCTTATCCTTATATTCCATTATTTCAAAAGATTAAATGTATAATATCAATGCTCAGGCACCAAAAGAATGTATTCAAGTGTCTATCCATCCTAAGACGCCATTGCCCCGTCAAAATCACACCTGCAGGGGTGCTTTGCTTCATTCATGCAAGTTTAAATAATCCTGTTTGGAGGGGAATCTACCGGAAAATGATTCAATGATGCATTTATTCAAAGTCTTAGTCAGTGTAGAAGGAGAGTGAGTGCATCTAAAGGTCAGTGGTATCCAATGGAGTTGGAGTCTTCAGGCACTGTGAGTTATCTTTGATTCCAGCACTTATTCGCTGTGGCATTGTTTCGGTAAGCCTCTGCAGTGTCAAAAGATCCAGTGTTACCTTTATTTTTCAGGTAGCACTGAAAAATAAGATCTTGTGTCGATGATAGCAGAGTGTGACCACTGTGCAAAGCCTTCTCCAGCACACCTCAAAGATTCTCAATGGGGTTAAAGTGTCAATTGAACCAATGCTCCCTGAACCACTCTTTCACGATGTGAGCCCCATGAATCATGGCATTGTCAGCTTTAATGTTTCTTTTTTTTTCTTTTTTACCATCTCAATTAGTACCAATACTAATCACAGTTTATAGGGTTCCCAGTTGTTTTGTAATGTTTTTTATTTTGGGGGTCGTGACTTGAAAGGTTTGCAGACCACTGGGTATGTGGTCATACCACCTTTGCTCTGCCCGATCCCGTCAGACCTTGGAAGCTAAGCAGGGAAGGGCCTGGTCAGTACTTGGATGGGAGACCGTTTGGGAACACCAGGAAGTCTAGTGAATGTAGTGAGTGAGTGGTTGGTGGTGGTCGGAGGGGCCGATGGCGCAGACTGGTTGCCTCACTTCCGTCAGTCTACCCCAGGGCAGCTGTGGCTCAATAGTAGCTTACCATCACCAAGTATGGAGTGAATGAATAGTAGAATGTAAAGCATCTTTGAGTGTCCAGAAAAGCGCTATATAAAACTGATGCATTATTATTATTATTATTAGTTATTAGGAGGTAATTAAAAGTTAGTAAAAACATGCTTGGACCGTCCTCAGGTCTTCATCAGGACAGACAGCGTTGGTGCTGTCATGCAGACCTTTCTATATCGTATCCTATCTTCAACACTCCAAAGGTGCGGCCTGACATCCCTTGAAGACCTGGAGTGATGACCTGCCTCAAAATGACAAAGCCGAACGCACCCACTCGGACATTTCTCTTCCACGTCATCGAATCCCGCTCAACAAGCACACGTTAAATATTCATCTGACGCCTGTGTATGTGTTTTCAAGTCTTCACGGCCTCCCTCTCTCTCCCTGTCACCGTACGCCCGTCTGCGCCGCGCACTTTTATCTTAACTCCAGAATACTTGAAGCAGAAGATCTGCGTGTGAAATGGCTGTGAAATAGCAGGCGGCAGAGGCTCGATTGATGGCGCTCTGTAGCATAAAGAGTTTGGGAAGTTCGGATGCGGGCTAATCGTGCGTGGGTGCGGCGGGGACGGGATATTTCGGAATGGCTTTGTTTGTCCTGACGCGTGGCAGAGTGTGCGAAAAACAAATGTAGCCTCAGATGTGTCGGGCAGAACAGCGTCAGAGGCTTGGCAGGAGACATGGAAAGACTTTGATCGTCTGATCTACAGGCATCGCTGAAGCACTAATGTGTCTGGAATGGGTTGTGTAGATTATGTAACAATGCAGCGGTTGGCTTTGGAAGGAACCTTGTCTAAAGGTATTCATATGACGACGATGGGAAATGTTTGTAACAATGCAAGGAGAGAACTTTTAGTTTTCTTCTTCAAAGTGATGATTCAACACACAAACCCATGAAAGCAAGCTGGGTGAAGTGTTTTGCCTGAGGACATAACAACATTATGCTTCGGTCGACAGTGGAGATGAATCGCAGAACTTTTCCTTTGGTAATTATTCATTTCAGCCAGTCCCCATTTCCGATGGGTGTGATTGACCAACAGATTTACCAGTCAAGAAGGTCTGTATCATGTCAAAACAAACTAGCAGTGATATAAAGAAACAGCTCTTCCACATGGGCATCCTAAGGGTTGTTTCTCACCCGCCCAAAATACAGTTTTGTTCCTTGAAGCCATGATGACCTTGGGGATATTTCAAGCATAAACCGAGCTCCCACAAACTTATTTAGTCAATAATCTTTGACCACAAGACATAGAGGCAATGAGCAGATACAGGCCAGTGTAGAAAGAGTTGATGATACTGATTCTCCACATATACAATAAATGTTAGTTAGTAAGTAAGTAAGTAAGTAAGTAAGTAAAGAAAAGCGCTTTTCACAAATAAAAAATCACAGTGCTATACAGAACATATAGGTGAATAAAAAAACACCCTGAAAAATCCATTAACCAAAAACGTTCCCAAATAAGAGTCTAGTTGCAAAAGTCTTCAAATGCTTTTTAGTCCACAGGGTCAAGCTTACAGAGGCGCAGGGGCAGGTCATTCCAGAGTCTGGGGGCTACAGCCTGAACCGCCAGATGTCCCTGGGTTTTAAATTGTATTAGGGATCTTCAGGAGACCCTGGTCTCAAGACCGAAGGGTGCGCCCTGAAGAGGAGGAGGATATACTGAGGGGTCTGACCATGCAACGCTCGGAAAGTCAGGACTAAGATTTTAAAATCAATGTGACTTTTTGCAGGAAGCCAATGGAGACTTGAAAGGATGGGGGTGATGTGGGCTGTTCTGGGTGTGACCAGTCAAAAGGGGTCAGCCCAATGTTCCCCACTACCTATGTTCCCCCACTTCTATTGATTAAGATTAGGCACCAGCCCACTATCCTTAAGGTTAGTGGCTAGGGCAGGGTCAGGGTTAAGCTGCGTGATATATGTATGACATTTCACTCTCATGACGTGTGATTGGTTGAAGTACCAACTCACCTACGGAAAAAACAAATCGCACCCGGGGAACATAGGTAAAAGTCTAGCAGCTGCATTTTGTAGAATCTGAAGTCTGTGTAGAGTCGACTTGCTACAACAAGTGAAAACAGAATTACATGAATCAATACAAGATGAAATGAACAATTTCGATGAAATGATCTATTCAAGATCTGATTTTGATGACATTTTCCTGACTTCTTAGGTGATAAAAACAGCTTTTGGTCAGCTGACGAGAGTGAACCCCAAGGTTTTAACAGATGAGCCCAGACCAAGGACGTTTTTGATCGGTGGATCTTTTTATCAGGACCAATGATCCGTGTTGTGTGATGTTTGCGTTGTGTTCTAATTTATCTGAAGGTAATTCAAAGACTACCAGTTTTTGATCCAAGATACACACTACAAGTTTACATTTTAGAAAATATAGATGGCTTTTGCCAATAACAAGGCTTACCCCTCCCTTCTAGCTTGGTATAAATTTAGCCTGCTGCTAAAAGATTAGTCACTGGATTGTCCATATGTTTTTATCTTGGTCCGAACTGCTTATTGTTCTCTATTCTGTCTTCTCCCAGCTTCACACTTTGTCAGTGGCGATCCGCACATCAAAGCCGACTGGTTTCTTCTTCAGCTCCTTCCACTTTCATCTAAAATATCCATCAAACCACCACCCGCACTGCTCTGTATCTCCCACTAAACACTGACGGTTAGATCCCCATTTGAAACTCCGGAACCGTGGGTTTTAATGAGAGCAAATGGTCCTGTTGTGGATGGCTGCCCTGTTGTATTGGATCTGTCGCTGTAGAGATGTACTTACGAAATGCAGCCTGGCGGAGAAGATTCGAAGAATTGGTTCCAGCAAAAGGAATTAATTTCCCCCAAAAATGTCAGTGTTTTAATTAAGAAGCGAAAGAGGGAACCGCTTCTTAACAGGACATGAAAATGAATCTTTCTCCTGGATTGGTTGCTTTTGATGTTCACAAGATAGATGAAGATAACGTGTAAAAGGACAATGTATGTAACACACGCCTAATCATGTCATCTTCACAAGCTCCTCTCAGAGGCAGGTATGTTATTATGCCTCCTACGCAACTTAAAAGCAGACATTATCTGTTTATTTTCCTCTGTTGAGTCTTGGTTCAACTTGAGGATCGTTAGTTGTGGTCCAAACTCATTCCTGACTTCCAAATTACCTATTCTTCACAGGGATGAGCTTTTTACGACTTATCTTTGGCTGGTGTAGACAGCTATTCCCCTGCTCTGAGTTTTACCTTTTTGCATATGAACGAAAGAGGGGAGCATCTGTTTGCTGCTAATTAAGTGGCCTCACATTAACTACGGTCCGCGTTCGGTCCTGATCCGGTCCGGGTTTGCCCCAAACTACCACTCACAGTGAGTCCGGCTGACACTGTGGCTCTGGCGCCAGATGCTGCGTCAGGCACAGAAACGGCCCTCGTGAGAACAGAAGTGCACGTGAGTTTCGCTCTTGGTGCGAGTTCACGTGATAAGTAACTTAAGGGGGAGGGTGTTACGGCCCCAGGCCTTCAGTGTCCCTCCCTATTGTTGGTTCTGTTTGTGTGGTGCTAATTTCCCCCTTTCCCTCCATGGAAAACCTGGCTGTGTGAGCCCTGGTCTGGGATTGGAGGACTCGTTTCATGCTCTGTTCTGGATGGCTGCTCGTCCCTGGTCCTGATTGGTGCGGTTTCGGAACACCTGGCCCCAATCAACCTCATGCTGCTGCCACGCCTTTATAAGCCCACACCAGAGAACATTCGGGGCTGCTGGTCTTGGTGACCAGTACGCCATATTGTGTTTGTGTTTGTTTGTTTGTTCCACTCGTATCTGTATATGTGTCTGTGTCCCGTTCGTGTCAGTAATGACTTTGTGTGTGTCTAGGGACCACTCGAGTTTTTGTAGGCTGCTGGCCTTGGTGGCCAGTATGCCGTTTTGGTTGTGTCTCTCCTTGGAATGTTCGCTATATGTGACGTGGGATCGAGAGACACTCGTTTAGTGAGTCATGACTCTGTTTAGTAGATTAGGCCTAGTTTTGTTGTTTTAGTTAGGTTACCCTTTTGGTAAACTTTTGTACTCATTGTAAATATCCCCTTTTGGTTGAGTGTTGTCTTACCCCTTTGTTAAACTTACCCATTTACATCCCTTTTATTAAAATACAACTTGACTTCATCCATTTTACATCTGGGTTTTTGTTACTTCCTTTTACTCTAGCAGAGCCGGGTCGTAACACCCATATATAGGTAGTTTTTGTAAACAAAAGCCATATTAGCCAGTACCACGACTCTCCCCAGTGAAGTGGATGCTTTAAACACACTAGTGCCCCTGTGTCACTTGTAGTGGAGAAATGTTTACATTTCCGACGTTACACGCGTGTACAGGCGGTAAACGAGACCAAATAAGTAGTGAGTGGACAGATTTTATTTTGAAATACACCGGATCTTCTTTTCTCACGAGACCTGACTTCCTGTTTGGCTCGTGTTTTCCGTCAGCTTGATCCGTTGGGGCTCCGGTCTCCGGCAAAAATAGACTTCTTGCGGATTCTTTCCGTAGCCGCCGGAAGGCCGCCGGATGGCCTCGGTAGCCGGACCCGGACTTCGCGGAGCAGTGTGAGTGTGCAACATTGGTTTTAATGACTTTCTAAGTTCGCGGACACCGCACCGGACCTTAACCAGATTTAATGTGAGCCGGGGGTTAACCTAAAGGCTAACTGAGGAAATTAGCAAAGTTCTTCACAGTCATGGCGATATAAACGCTGATAATCTCACTATACAGTATGTCCTCAATCTAGTGCAGCGCTAGTGGAGGAGTGCATGGGCTTTTTCTGGGCCTGCTAAAGATCGAGCCGCTCTCAGCACTATAGAGTCAAGGTAGTATCTCCTTCAGGTGGGAAAAGTGGGCGAGTCTGTGTACAAAAGAAATGATAACCCGGAGTTCCGGAGCTTGTATCACTCTTCCTGAAGCAGATTGTTTCAAAGTACTGCTTCAGAGTCTGTTTTACTATAGCTGACTTAAGTGTGAAATGTGTCAAAGTGCTTCAAAGCAGCTCATTGGCTCAGAGCGTTTCAGGGCGTTCCCTTGACAGTTATGAGTGGAGAGGCGCTAAACTACGGATGTTTTCTGTCTGGTCCTTACTTTGGCGATGTAAACCATAGTTATTCTCATTTACCTGCGTTCATTTGGTGAAAGGTTTCTGCATCTGGCCATGGGAAACATAAGACGTTGGCGAAATTAGCTCTAACTGAATGAAATAAAAAGATTGCACATTGATGTCCTGCCCATAGACTGTAAAAAAAAATATACAGCGTCTGCTCACTCCCCATTTACGTTAATAACCTACGTTCGACAGGGAATCCGTGCTGTATTTACAGACTCCTCCTACCTTGCGCCGATCGAGCATGTTCCTAAAAAGGGCATAAGGGTGGGATCTTCACTGTAGACTCAGCCCTCGCGGGGCATGTAGTTTGGTCGTAACCGCGCCCTGTTTATCAAAGTCAGGCCCTCATTAATATACATTTCTAAAATGTTCCTTACTTTAATTGTACCTAACCCAGCGTTATCACAGGAGCAATATCTAGCTGTAGAAAATTGAACATAATTGTTTAAAACGTTTGTAAAGAGCAATGCTTTCTAGTGCGAAACTAGCTTGTTCTGCAGCCTCTAGATGGAGGTATTTCAGCAATGTCGGCTAATGGCGGCCCCCTGCGTCGTAGTCACGGAACTGTGCTACCCGCGGCCATTGGTCCTGCCTCAGAGCAGTAGAGCGGCCGGTAACTGAGTCGGCCCTGTCCACTCGAGCTCTGTGAAGCACAGAACCACTTTACAAAGAAAATTACTCCTGTTTATAAGCATTTTATTTATCTGATCATTCAACATCAAATTGTTTGTGCAAATGATCAAAATGCCCCACAACTGTTTCAAACTTCTATTGCACTCATGGATTTGTTGGTGCTTGGTCGTGTTTATGAGAAGTCGCAATAATGAAGTAGCCTGGCTAACGCCAGACTAAAATCACAAGTGATATTTAGTCTGGGGACCACCAATTCATTTTCTCGTAGGAGAGGTGTGGTTTACGATTGTTCATAGCCGTTTATTGGGCGCTACGAATGTCTCTCATGCGTCTGCACGTAGCCATAGCCAATCGTATCATGGTATCAGATGACGTATGACGTACCTGCTGTAAACTTTTGAGCTAAACTATTTAGAACACGTTCTAAAGCTTGATCGAAAGATGGCATCGCGTCTGCTGCTGTCATGTTGGATCCGTAAATATTTTTTTATTTTTTTTTATCCCTAAACAAACTACAAGCTTTATGTCAAATAGCGCGTCATCGTCTTACTGTCCCTCCTCGTTCTGTGATTGGTGCCCAAATCCATGGAAAAATGTCGGCCATGGTCCCCAGGCTGTTGTGAAGTTCGAAAAGATTCGAGCGCACACAGCAGTCTGGCGTTAGCCAGGCTAATAATGAAGTTGGTCAGGGTTCAAACAATGAAGCAGCTCTGAAGCTCCAAATCTTCATGAGATTTTTTTGCGGGGAAAGCCTTTAAGTGTCACAAGGCTTCTCTCGCCCATCACTATATAAAAGACTTTAGTAAATATGAACTGTCTGGACCACTACTTCATCAAGCTCCTGCGGCGTGTCCCCGGCATCCAATGAACTCATTTCGAATCCTATCCTCGGTGCAGTTATTTGTCATGTGAAACACTGTTTACCCTTTAGATTTCATATGTTAAATATTAGAGAGAACGTTTCAAATCAATTCACAATTATCACATTTATTAACAACTATGTGCCTCTGAATGAAATGCTCCGGCTCTGTATGGATTAGCGCTAATGAAGTTAGTCAGTCGCTCCGTATCGATCCGTGTTCTCCCTGAACTGTGGGCGTAATAAAGCGGAACATCTCCCTCTGGCTGCTCTTACGGAAAATAATACGACTTGGAAATGTAATTGTGCGGAACAGAAGCGAAGTTTGCTACGGGGGGAACTTCTTTCACCGACTGCACATAATGTTAAAAAAAAAAGCACGTTTGGGCCCTGACATTTTCACTCGTTTAGGAGCGTATATTTTTAAGAAAGATAAACCATGAGAAACTACAAAGGGCAAATTACCAGAGGGTTGTTGTTGCAGTGAATTTTCTAAATGCAACAACGTATTTATGATGATGTTATACAAAAAAGTTGCCATCATATTTTGCATATAAATTGCTCTGAGTAGCGACTGAAACTTTATATCAGATCGATATAGACAAATTGTATTGATCCAGTATGGAAATAATGCTATAACATTAGCTCAATAATAGTCATTTTCAAACGGTGCTTTATGTATTTTTTTATGTGGGGAAAAAAATGAATATCAGTGCATATTTGACCCAGCAGCTGTATGGGTGGTTAGCTTGGCGCCTTTACTTTCCATTCCGGTGGTTTCTACAGGACAGGATCATTTGTTTTTTTAGGGTTTCTGATGCTGATGGGACCATCTCCATGGTCATGTAAACGTTCCAACCAGAAAACCTACCAGAAACTCTAAAAAAAAAAAGGATCTTGCAGCGTCCCAGAGGCTGCCGGGATGGAAAGCTAAGGCACCATGCTAACCAATACAGCCACTGGTTCACTGAAAGGTCAAATTTACACTGATATTACTAACCCAACATCTGATATACACAATTGGAAAATTGTATAAAATTGAAAGAAAAGGACTTTATTCTACTTACAGCACCTTTCAGTCATATGGTCACAAAACACTTCAGGACAGTCTGACATTCACTTCATCATCAGTCGCAGTAAGCCCCCATTGGAGCCACAGCTGCCATGGGGCTGCCAATCTGCGCAATTGGTGCCTTCTAGCTGTGAGACACGAGTGCTAGCCGTTGTGCCACCATGTGTGTAGAATCATTAAAATTAAAAATTGCAGGTGTTTGTATAAACAAAATCTGTGAATACACATTTGCAAGAAACATATGTTTAATATAGGATGAGGTATGTTTACAATATAAAAAGATTACATTACATTTGACATCATGACACTACATTCAGTACAATTACATTTACATGATGATTTAGAAACATATTTTTTCTATCCTGTAATTGTGTTCCTATTCTGCTTTATTTATTCCCAATTATTCTTTTTTTCAATTTCCTTTTTCGTGATTATTCTATTGTTTGCTTGAAGCTTAAGATTGTTTCGAACATGTCACTGAGCCGCTGTGACGACACAGTTTCAGTTGCGGATCAATCACGTTTTTCTAAGCAGGAGAATCCGTCTGTAACTTCGGAGCTAGGACACACTCATGGCCCTGATGTACAGTATGGTTCCTGAAGTGAATGTTTTCCTTCATCTGATGTCGCATCCTCTGCCCAGTGAAGGAAATAAAATAATAACCATCACAAAACATAGTCAGACCAAGAGAGGATAGGTCAAAGCAATTGCAGAGTTTAAAAAAATGTCCTGACAATACCGCACCCTGACTTGTCATCTTTAGTTCAAGTGGCAGCTAAGACACTCCTGTATCTAGGCAGATTTTCATTGTCTGATCTATAAATATGCACGTTTCAAGAATGTTTTCTAGTGTTCTGACCTTTCCTTTGACCCAGTGTCCTTGCCCTTATAAGGATGTAGTGCTTGTTTGGTGCTTGTTTGATGCGAGACAGGCAGCGATGCTCTGACCCTCGCGTGAACCCTCCACTGTACCAAAGCTATGTGCATTTCTAAAAGCCTCTGGCCGTGTTCCTGGCGCTCGAGACAAGACGCTGGCCCAAAGGAGGCTCCGTCTGCACACGTGTTTCTGTCACACTTTTGACTTTTCTTTTTCGCGCACTGTGCTGTACTTCGGGGCCCACCGCAGAATGTAGGATTACGTCAAATTGACTCAAAATAAGTATTTTTGACCTTGATTTGAATAAAAGTACCATTGAAATAAGATGTCAAATTCCCCAACAAGGATGAAAAAGTATGTATTGTGGAGTTTCAGAGTCACATCACTCCGTCACGGCACACGATGGACAGACAGCGAGTGTGTCACTGTGGATTGGCGAATGCCGAAAGACTTAGGACTAAATTAAGAAGATTTGTGCGATCCCTTACCAATCCCCCATCCTCTGAGCCGTGACTGCGTCCTGCTTACTCACACCAGCTCTTCTTAAGTCCTCTCTCTCTCTGGAAGCAGGCGTCAAATGGAGCTGAAAGTTAAAAGTACGGCGTTAAAGAAACTGCAGTGAGATCATACTAGCGTTTTGCAAAGCTTAAAAATAATGTTTCCAGTGTTAATCATGTTTTGGATGCTAACCATTCAGCAATGTTTTTTTGACTGAATGTGAAGTGGCTGGGACTTGTGAAAAGAAGTGTAGTTGAGTGCAGTTATTTTGCAATGGACAGGGTCGTAAAACAATCCGCCGTGAGCTATATTTTTATCCCTCATTAATTAATCTCATTGGATTTTTTAATGTGTTTAATGAGATAAACCTGTTATTTATATTGGGAAATAATGTGAGATTGCAGGATAAATGGAGCTAAACAGAATCATAGAACACGAATTTTGCAACAGAAATGTGTTCAAACTCGTGCGTAAAGGTCTCCAAGGAGGACGACTTATTCTGAGCATCATCCGCTCGTCAAGATTGAGGCTCATATTTCACTAAATCAAATGCAAATTGGAGCTTATAATTTGCATTTCCTCAATTTTAACGCAATGTTTAAGAAACAGTGGGCGGACGGAACAATATTCAGCAGATGTGAGCATGCATCATGTTAGAACCATCACGGCAGTAAGAGGTGAAATGCAAAGAGAAACCCCACGACGTTCCACAGTGATGTAGCTGCGCTTTAAGGAGAGCACTCAAGCACAGCCTTCAACATTTTCCATCAAAGCTAAAAATATTCCATAAATGGCGGAGAATTTTCAGTTCATGCAACCTTGAGAGTTCAGTTCCTTTCTCAAGTTGAGGAGTTCAAGTATCTCGTGGTCTTTATCATGATTGAGGGGAGGACGGAGTCACGTAGGGACCTAGCACCTGTAGAGGACAGGAGGAGTAAATGATTATTAACAGAAGGAGATAGGACACGTAGCGCCTCATTTAACACATCCATCTCTTCTACAGACACTTGCAGAGGGGACTGGAGCCCCTGCCCCTTTGGCTCCATGCCCCTGAAGTGCACTTTACTCTCCATACTTTTTATTTAATGATATCATATTGGCTCTGTTCCAGTATTATTTTATCAGCCTATTTTAATCAAACAAACCCTAAATGAACATGTCCACGTTAGTTCATCAATTGTTTTAAATGCCCCGCCCATCGGTCCAGCATCTTCAGATCACTCTTTATTTCTTGTCAATCGGCCTCATAATCACAGACTAACGAGGTCAACAAGCAACAGTTTTGAACAATCTGAAAATAACCATTGTGTGTCCAACGCACAGCTTTATATTCTCTTAAAACAATGTGAAACTTAGCGCCCAGACTTCCTTTTTTAAGCTTTTTTGTTGTGAAAGTCTGTGTTTCTGCAGGAGCGCTGCTAAGAGACTTATGGCCTGGGGCTGATGGACCCCACTAGCAAAGATACTGATTAGAAAAATTGAACTAAAATATACATAATAACAGTTGGCTTTCCCCAAATCTGTATTTTTAGCTCCTACACCTCTTACTTTTTTCAAATTAAATAAACAAAAAAGATGCTCTGTCTTTTTCAGATATAACTTGGTGTTAAAAACTGAAAGTATTCATGGCAATCTTTTGTTTCTGATGAAAAGTGTGTTGTCACTCTTCAAATCACTCATTTTGTGTTTTTCCCAAAACCTCTGGGCATTATTTAATCAATCTTCACATTAAGGTGTAAAGTACAATAATGTTGCCACAAGTGCCCTGGGGCATACTATAGAGACCTGGCTGCCATTCTGAGCCCATGCTTTCTCCTCGATCAATCAGTTGATTTCCATACATAGACAATAGTTAACAGAGCGATATCAAATGCAGAAAATGATGACGCTTTGGCTAAATCTGTGTCAGATAAAACCTGCCATGGTTAGAAGTTTGAAAGGGTTTCTTCTTTAGTGACCGAAAAAACTCCAGTAAAGTTTAGCCGTGACTGTCACTCTGTGCTCTTTCCTCTGGGCTGAAATCCATACATTTAGATTGTTTTGTCAAGTGGCGCTAATACTGTGTCCTTCAGGCTGAGCACTCCTACAGCTGACATTTAAGACTACGGAGAGTGGCTGTGTAAATCAAGAAACAGAAAGTGTTCTTGGAGTTTGAGGAGTAAAGTAAAGTGCACTTCAAAGTGCTTCAGCTTCTGTTAGGGCTAAACCCGGGCTGAGGAAGAACAGGCAAAGGGAACATGTCGGAGGTAAAATGGATACAAATAAATAAACATATTCAACCAGTTCTGTTTCAGAGAGCTCTCAATCACATCTGAAAATGTCTGTTCAAACAGAGGTCCAAGTCACGTTGAGCTAAATGTTTAGCATGACAGAGCTAGCTTACTAGCACATGTCATTTGTCAAATATTACTCCAATAAAAGTAAAAGTCGCTCTGTAAATTTTTTACTGAGGTGTAAGTACTGAAGTATTTATTCTAGAAAATACTCATGACGTCAAAGTAGAAAGCAAAAATCTGTTTTATTTGGTGTTATGAAAACTTTTCAGCTTCAAAAACATGAAAAGCAGCCCCATAGCATGATGCTCCCCCCACCATATTTGACACTGGGGATGGTGCACTCAGGACGATGAGCAGTGTTAGGTTTGCTCCATACATAACGTTTTGCATTTGGGTCAAAAAGTTCAATTTTTGTCTCATCTGACCAAAGCACCTTCTTCCACATGGTAGCTGTGTCCTCCATATGACTTCTAGCAAACTTCAAACAGGATTTCTCATGGTCTCCTTTCAATAATGGCTTTCTTCTTGCCACTCGTCCATGAAGGCCAGATTTGTGTAGAGTACGACTTATAGTTGTCCCATGTACAGATTCCCCCAGCTCAGCGGCAGTACGTCGCAGCTCCTCCAGAGTTATCTTGGGGCACTTGGTTGCATTTCTGACCAGTGCTCTCCTTGTTCGGTCTGTTAGTTTAGGTGGACGGCCGTGTCTTGGTAAGTTCGCAGTGGTGCTATACTCTTTCCATTTCCGAATGATGGATTGAGGGCAATTCATGACGGCAAGGTGTCGGCGACGATGATATTTGCATGCCAAACAATGAAGGCTGCTAAAAGAAGGCACTTCAGAAACATACAACTACAGTAACTTAATACACTCCTGTCTTGCTTTCCTTCCTCTTCTTTCTCCTTATTATCTTTCGTTATTGCTGCCAGAGGCATAACTTCTCTTCATTTTGTAGGAGGAGATGCGTGGCTTCTCTATTTACTTCCAGCACGTGGGTTTGCTCTCTCTCTCTCTCTCTCTCTCTCTCTCTCTCTCTCTCTCTCTCTCTCTCTCTCTCTCTCTCTCTCTCTCTCTCTCTCTCTCTCTCTCTCTCTCTCTCTCTCTCCCATTCTCTGAAAAGCAGGGGGGGATGGGCGAATTTGGCTCATGGGCCCTTTCAGGGAATATGCGATGGCCAATTGTCGTTGCACCTTTTCACTGCTGCTGCAGTGACTTTATTCTCTTGGTCGTTTCTGTCAAATCTGTCGGCCCTCTGGGGGCCCCAAGCAGCTGCCTGCCTTGCCTTATGGCAAGCTACGCCTCTGGTCCTATCTACAGTTTCATTAAAGATCTTCATATTCAACTGTGTATGGCAATACAGTGGGGACAAACCTTCTTCCTTTTTGTGAGTGGCCTTGAGAGTTTAGTGCGCAGCGCCCCCTCCTGCTCTGGGGTGTGCCTACAATGTTCTGCTCCCTTTTAAAGAAGCCTATAGTTTGGGGCTTACCCAGGGTGTCTTGTTTACGTGTGTGTCTGGTTTCCAGGGTACATTGAGGAGGCGTGCATCATCCCCTGCCCGTCCGACTGTAAGCTGAGTGAGTGGTCCAACTGGTCGCGCTGCAGTAAGTCCTGTGGCAGCGGGGTCAAAGTGCGCTCCAAGTGGCTGCGGGAGAAGCCCTACAACGGGGGAAGGCCGTGTCCCAAACTCGACCACATCAACCAGGTATGAAGCACTCACTCAGTCCGTGTGTTTTTACATGCGCAGAGAGGACATCCATTTACTCCGGCCGACTAAATGCCTTAATATTTACAGCAACTGGATAATTCTTCTCACAAGCACTAATTTGATAATTTTTTTTGTTGACTAAATGAAAGTTGCGAATAACCAGGGGTCAAAATGGGTTGTAAACCCTCCGTTACCGAGTACTCTTTACAAGCTTTTGCTCACTTTTTACTTCACAACAATCTGCCTCGTATTATAGATTTTTTAGATTAATTTAGGATGCATAATGAAGAGAAAAGGCGATAAAACAGTGTAGAGTTACAACGCGTGGTAACAGCAGTGTCAGTCTTTTTCACATAATCTTTCCTCTGATCTGACCCTCTGAATCTGCCGTTGTCGCAGTTTTAAAGCATCAAAAAAAGTCAGGAATCCTGACTAAAATGTATTCTTTAGACTCGTCTGAGCCCTGTGTCTCCTCCTCGCGCTGAGCAGCGAGGAGGAGACAAAGACAGAGCAGGAACAGGGGCGGAGCTGACACAGGCAGCAGAGGGGCTGGGGCCCCACAGGGAAACACTAACACAGGATTTCTACAGTACATAAAAAGAATAAATAAATAGAATAAAGAATAAAAGTAGCTTAACTGCAGCTTTAAAAATCTGTGTTGCTTTTCTTTCTTCTTTTTTTCCCCAAGGAAAATAATCATAATGTAGACAGTTCTGATTTTCATCACTGTATAAGGCTGATATAAACAGCATATTCTTGCCTAAAATACACTGGATTGCTTTAAATCTTATCTGATCAATCAAACATTTCCTGGGGGGACTGGCTGTTGCTCTAACTCTCTGAGAGTATCTCAAACAAGAGCACACATAAAGAAGTGTTATTCTGTAAAACTTTTATTTTTTAAAGAAATCAATTAAAAGCAATGTAAAACACCTTCTGTTGCATGTAATCTATACACATCTTTTCATATATCGACCTAATGTCAGTTTCTGTGTCTTCTAGATTCAAAAGTCCACTTTCACCACTAATAACCCTAAAAGTGTGACTGAAATCACCAGATTTGTTTGACTTGATCTTGTCAATTTTGTTGAAAGACTAAAATTAAATGGAAGCGTGCTCATGTGGGACTGTTTGAGTTGGTGCCAATCAACCAATCACAGCCAGAGACGCCACAGAGTCAGTTCATGTGAATTTCACTGAAATAAAGAGACAAAAGGGATTAGAATTACGGAGGAACCTCGGTGAAGCTGAAATTTCTCGAGAAAGGCAATAATAGTGACTCACTTATTTAATCTGGGTGTTTTCACAAAATCAGAGTGAACAGTGTTATTCATTCATGTTGCTAGAGAACTGGTTCTACTTTGCTAATCCATCGGAATCATATCTCTCCTTCATTAACAATGCCTTGTAATCTATGCCTCAGTCTGCAGATAGTCTGTTTTAGCGTGCATGTCACGAGTCCTCTCTACAAAGGCTTATAAACATACAGCTGATACGTACAGTACTTACGAACCAAAACAATGAGCATGTATGTAATAACACATGTGCTTCTGCGCATGTCGCGCGGCATCATTCACATACAACGTCACCGAGAAGCAGACAAGGAAATCCTTTGACCCTCATTCATAAAAATGGAGGAAGGGAGAGAGATAGGTAAATCACGAACGATATATGATTTTTTAATGCTTTGTATGAGGATGTTTATGTCAAAACAGGTCAATTTATTATCCCTCTGTTTAAATAAAAGCTACAAGAAATGTATACAGTATTATATAACCTATAGCCTATCTTTAAATTAATTGGAATTGATAAAGAACCGGATCAATAAGAGAAATGATCAATGGCATACGTATCAATTCCCACCCTGAAGACTGTCACTTTTAAGCCGTTCGCTCTGACGCAGCCTCCTCGACCCAAACTTTGCACTTGGAGAGACTTATACTCCTTATCTCATGCGTCAAAGTGAGATATTTTTGTGTCGCCTAAAAGAAGGTGAATGAATGTATATTTTCAGGCTGTGGCATTTTCCCTTTTCATTATTTTGCAGCTGGGTTTTTGCTGAGTAGCTTTTGCAAAAGTAGACACCGCAGAGGCCACACACTCATTATAAGAGCAGCTTTGTTCAAACTTTCTTTAGTCGCTTCATAAAGAAAACACCCATCACCATAATACCGTACAAACACTGTAATTGATTTCATTCCAGTGACTGTGACAGCTGCTTTAATGCCATAACAATTATATACAGTTCTCGTTTGGATATTAAGTCGTTTTGCTTCCTTCATGTAACTAGATGAAGACAGGTCTAAATTAGAAACAGTTCTCCCTTTATTTAATGAAGCCTCCAAATATCCTGCGCAAATTAAACTTGTCAAAACAGAGTAGTGGCAAGACAAGACGAGACTGAACTTTGTAAGTGTCGTAGTGTAGCCAGGGCTGGGTGATATTGACACAAATGAATATCTCACTGGTTTTGAAGACTTTCTCCATAAAGATGATGAAGCGATAATGTTGCAAACCGTGAGAACTATCCAAAAATGTGCTGGAAAACGTGTTCATTTACATCGCTTTGTCACTTAACAGAATAACTGTCCTGAACAGACTACAAAAGGTCACTTTCCCATTATTTATACCCAATTTTTCTTTGTTTTTTCTCAGAATTTTGCCCCCATTTTTTCAGTCAAATAATTTCCCTTATTTCCCCTCCATTTTTTTGTAACCTTTTTATTATGTTTTCTTTTTACACATTTCTTGACAATGCAGAGAAACTCAATTTTGTAAATTATGCATATTATGCTCCAAATAACTAATTCGATATGATCTTGAAGGCAATATATATTGCCCACCTCTAAGTGCAGCCGTACTGTACAAAAGGGCCACGAGCGAGTCGCATTCCTACTTACAGCATTCTCCCTCTTCCAATGCCCTGTATGTTTTAACATGTGAAAATTCCTCTTGTTATTTTTCAACTTAAGAAAATTGCCACTGCCGTTAAACTCTGGATAATTATCTCATAACTAAAGAAAAACATAAAAACCTGTCATTGGCAATAAAATGTGCTTCAAATGTCTTGTTTCTTTTGTTTTTTCTTGTCTGCCGGAATGTTCCCTGGAAACATCATGTGACCACAGGCGCAGGTAAGAAAGTCTCTAATTATTACTTTAGAGAGAGTGTTTAGAGAAAAAAAAGACCACATTGTTTCTTGTTCCTTTCTCCTGTCACTTTGCCTTTGCCTTTGCCTCTCAGTGGATGACATTAGCCTAAACGCACTCTCTCTCCCCTCCATCCCCCTCTAAGGCAGGTATGTTTCTTACATAGTAAATCATTTTTCAGATTTCTTTATCATCAGACCAGTGTAGTTTCAGACAGTTTTCCTCACTTCCTCTCTTGAGACAAAGATGTGGCGAGGACGTGCACACAGGCAACTAAACAAGAGCCACTCAAACCACCATCTCCGACCATTGCAAAAGGAAAGAAAAAAAACAAATCATGGGCTGAAATTGAGCTAAAATGATCGGGGCAGAGGACAATGAACCCCACCGTCGCTGGGTCAAGGAGCCAATTCAGAAACTGGGAACAGTAAACCGGGATGAGGGGGCCTTTTTACTTTCGCACACCTGTGACGCTGGACTGAAGAAGTTGGACTGCACCTCCATCGATAGAAAAACAGCGCCAAAACACAACGTCACGTGACCAATGAGGAAGCAGGAAGTGAGCAAATCAAAACTGTCAGGTAGCATTCTGAAGACTAACTTGGATTGCAAAGATAAATTTCTTCCATATGATCTGGCGACCTCCTGAAATGATCTCCCTTCAAGTTTGAGGACCACTGCTTTAACCATTCCCAGGTCTAGAGCTAATGTTTTCAAAAGCATGTCACCGGCACTGTCTTTTCTGTCCCCCTTCTCTATGCATGACTCTGACATGACGAGTTTAAACATGAGATGGGTCTGCGTGTTTCAGTCCCCCTGGTTGACCTGTGTGTGTGGGAACGTTGTGTCCTCCACAGGTGTACGAGATGGTGCCGTGTCAGAGCGACTGCAGCCAGTACGTGTGGGTGGCCGAGCCCTGGAGCGTGTGGAAGGTCAGCAACGTGGACCTGAATGAGAACTGCGGAGAGGGGGTGCAGACCAGGAAAGTCCGGTACGAATCCCGCCTCTGAGAAAATACAAATACTTCCGTTTTGGTGGTAGTTGGTGATCATCGGGACACACTGATTTACTGAGTGAAATAGATGTCAAACCTGATGTTGCCAATTTGCTTTGCAATGTTTATACAATACATAAATTAGATCCTTAAAAAGGCAGTCTTTACTCATCAAGTATCTTTTCCAAACATTCTAAGTCATAAAACTGTGTTTACTCACTTAAACACATATAAATAGGCGTATGGATAAAACAGCTTTTTTACATGGCATTTCTTCGCCAAAGGATGTATCAACAACGCAAACCAAAACAGTGGTGCCTCCGTCCCCAAACTAAACCTTCTGGAACACTTTGTAGAAAAATGGAAACACACGACACATGAGTTTTTATGAGATTTTTTGTTGACAGAGCGAGACATCCAGAGATCAATAAACGTAAATCCAAAGTAATAAAAAGATACTAGACTTACAGTTTGGTGATATGTGGGATGTCTTTTTGGCGCTTGTAGTCCCGTAGCTGTTCTCTTCCCAAATCTCAGTGAAACCAGGGCCAAACCCTTCTCCTGTCCGGGGGGAGCCAAGCGTCCCGTTGTTTCCCGCTGCTTTGCTCGAAGCACTTCATGAGGAAGAGGTGCCAAATATCCATGTTTAATAAATTAACTTAAAATTGTCTCGTTCGTGAGCTTGCATTTCTGATTGGAACATCTTGCCCATGCGCGGTTACATCTGTGTTTTTTCCTTAGGCGAGAAATACAAAGAGGGGGAGCTACTGAGACACAGCGGGGCCTGGGGGACGCACGTGTACGTCAAATTGTTATTGGCTGATAATTCTGTCAGTCATGTGTGCAGCTTGACAACAGAGGGGTATCTGGATCTGTAGAGCAAGCCCAAAGGAGGAGCAGTTTTTGACTAGGAAATACAGTAACACCTCAACAATACCAATATAAGCAACTCAATTGTACATTGTAGAAATAAATTACAAATTAAATCTACTAATAAGACATTTTACACTTTTTTTTTTCTTCATTTGGCCAGGGCTAGAAGACACAGACGGCCTATCACTGGGGAAATACAGTATAAATGCTGAGGTGCCCAGGTGTATAAGCCACAACTCAGTCCCTCCAGGATTTCACATTATTGCGATCACAACTATTGATTCAAAATCGGCCAAATAAGTGCAGCATTACAACTCTTCCAAAACCCCGCAACTTACAGTACCTGCAACTATTCCTTACCTCCGCAACTTCCCCGCAGCCAAAGAGACCGTTTATGATCCGTTAAATCCATTTTACTTGTTATAATTGTGCATAGGAAGTGGTGTCCAGCGCCTCCGTGGGGTTAAATCATTCAGTCTGAAGCGAGGACGGCTGCCTCTTTCACTCACCTCAGTTTGACTTTCCCCCCTGTCCTAGTCTCACTTCTCTGCTAACTGCTGGGGATAGGCTTTTAGCTGACAGATGCGGTGTGTGTTCATGTGAGGTGCTTTCTTTGCGACGCAGACTTTTAGTGCCACGTTGCATCTGAACCCGGGGCTGAAGCTCAATGAGCGAAATAAACCGAGCGTCAGATTCTATACCCCCCTAACTTTGGTGTGGCCTTCTCTCCCAGCTGCATGCTGAACACCATCGACGGGCCCTCGGAGTCTGTGGACGATTACCTGTGTGACCCTGAGGAGATGCCTTTAGGGGCCCGTGAGAGCAGACTGCCCTGTCCCGAAGACTGTGTGCTGAACGACTGGGGCCCCTGGGGGCGCTGCAGCCTGGTGAGACAACACTGACGAAACACATGCGAGCCGTCATTCTCCTCTTAAAGGCCACACACCACACATGGATTTAATGCTATAGTCAATTTGGAGATTTTTGGACTAAACTCACTTTTTACCAGGTTTATTGTATGACGTTGAGTTGACTTAATGGCAAATTATGGAACTTTTAATGACTTTATGAGTGGTTATTATGGCGCCTTTACTTTCAATCACAGTGGCCTCTACGACGCTCTGGTGAGAGTGTCCGTCAGCACTGAAAACATAGTCCTGGAGCGTTACGGCCGGAAGGAAAGTAAAGGCACCACGCTAACTACTCATATAATCACTGGCACAAATAGATTTTATTTTTACATAAAAAGTTCCACAATGCACCTTTTAAGTTTCAGATTTGTTCTTAAATCACTGAAATTTCCATCGTGTCCCATGCTGACTCCATTCACAAAAACATAACATACGTGATGTCGTTGTAAGGCTCTCCCTCTCTTTCTCCCATTTCTCCACCATTACTTTAACAAATGCTGAATTATGAATATATTTTTCTACTATATAAAGATAGAGTCATGGAGAGGAGCAAAGTGATTCAACAGCCCATAAATACTTCAAAAAACTGACAATGCTAACCAGGAAACTAACGTTAGCTTCATGCTACATATGCTAACATTAGCAACGAGTGCCATTTTTCGCTTGTACTGAACAATCCATATGGACCCGATTTCGCCTTGACTTTATTTGAGTGTGCTTTGGTGCTATAGTGGTTCGCGTTCTTGCTTCACAGCTAGAAGGTTCGATTCCCACCAGAATGGGGCCATTCTGTGGAGTTTGCATGTTCTCCCCGTGTCTACGTAGGTTTCCTTTGGGTACTCCGGTTTGCCCTACCACTAAAAACATGTACAATAGGTTCCCCTCTGGGGCCAGGGCTCCCTTGGAAAATAGATTCCTAATCTCAGTGGGACTTTCCCGTTTAAATACAGGTGAAAGAGTTAATTTGCAAAATTATTACATAGATATTATTGACATATATAAAAGATTTCATTTTTAATGTGGTGGCCAGTTGCTGGTTACCGGGGAGAACAAGGAATAATGCATTTAGCAGCCCTGTCTGTATAACTTTACAAAAAAGTAGGAATTTTGATTTACTGTCTGAATTCTTGAGTCAGGGCTATGATTAATGATATATTCATAAAACAAAACACAAGCAGGTTTATGTTTTTTTTTCCAAGAGCAATTACCATGTACTATTATAATCATCAAGCGTTGATCACTTTATTTACCATGCTGTTACTGTGCTGTACATTAAAGTGCTACCAATAAATCATGTACACATTTATAAATTAACCCACGTAAGCGCTGCCTTGGTAACTGTTAAAGTAAGAAAATAGAAAAAAGAATACTGCAACATATCATAAGTAAAGACGTACAATGATGGAAGAAGACTGAGCAGCATTCAGGGGCATATAATACTGCTGGAGGTTTATATTGTTATCATTGTGTGACAGAAATATAGCCATCGGATGAATGTCTCTCTCCTCGGGCCGCGACGCAGCAGTCAAGGCCACGCTCGTAAAAGTGTACAGTGTTTAACATACTGCGCAGGGAAAGGCTCTATTTTACAGGCTGCAAAAGTGGGGATGATTTGAATAAGTGTCACGATAGATTTTTATAACAGGACAAAACCGGGAACCTGACGGCTTCAGCAAACTATTCAGACAGCAGCCCCTCAGTGACGGCCTGGGCAGCAGTACATGAATGGGATTAGCAGATAAGGAACTTGGCTTGATTGAGATAAGCAGCTGTTTAGACAAACATATGAGCCATTAAAGATAGTATATATTTTACCAAGTTCTTAATGATGACAGTGATTTCCAATTATTTTCAATTTGTTTTGTGGTTAAAAACACTCAATAGGTTTCTCGTAAAGAGGGTAAAATGTGGCAGGCAACTGTGTGTGCTACAAAGAATGAAACATTGTCACATTGTTTGCGGTGTGAGCCCTCTGCTAGTGTTTTGCTTTATTTTCTTCAAATTAAAAACCTGCAATGGGAGTGCTGCATTGGATTGTGATCTTTACAGCTCATTTCGTTCATGAGTCTGATGGCGGAGGGAATAAAACTGTTCAAGTGGCGGGAGGTATGGGTCTGGATGGACCGTAGCCTCCTGCCTGAGGGGAGAGTGAATAGTCCGTGTCCAGGGTGAGAAGGGTCAGCTGTGATCCGACCCACACGCCTCTGGGTCCTGGAGGTGAACAGGTCCTTGAGAGATGGGAGTGCCATTAATTGTAACGCATGGTAACACAACAGTTTGTGATGGCGTCAATTCGTGGCATTTGTGACTTGTCATTGTTATATATTAAAGCTGCCCTAAGTGATGTCTTTTTAATTTGTTTCCATCAGTACACTGCATTCCAAATTATTATGCAAATGACATTTTTCTAAGATTATTTAAATTATCAACTCAAATGACAGTCAGCATAATTTTCAAGCCTTTAACTGTCAGAGGATAATATGAATGTGATTGAAAAAATCTCCCAATGATAACAGTATTTTATTCAAAAATAAATATAGTAAACAACTCAATCTACTGTTCCAAATTATTATGCAACTCATAGTTTCAATACATTTTAAAGATTGTAATTAACTGAAAATGGTCATTTGTTGAATTTGAAGCATTAGGCGGTCATATTTACTGACATCAAAAGCTATTCCAATCAAAAACATCTTAACAGGTCAAGTTATATTTTAACAAAGGACCCTCATTTGATAGCAATGTCAAAATTCTTAAATCCATTAAACTTGTGAGTTTTTGGAGAGTTTCTGCTTGGATTTGTTTGCAGGATGTCAGAATAGCCTCCCAGAGCTGCTGTTTGGATGAAAACTGCCTCCCTCATAGATGTTTTTCTTGAGGCTCCAAAGGTTCTCAATAGGGTTGAGGTCAGGGGAGGATGGGGTCCACATCATGAGTTTCCCTCCTTTTATGCCCATAGCAGCCAGTGATGCAGAGGTATTCTTTACAGCAGGACATGGTGCGTTGTCATGCATGAAGATGATTTTGTTTGGGAAAGCACGGCTCTTCTTTTTGTACCATAGAAGAAAGTGGTCAGTCTTGTAAAGACCACATAGGTCCCTACATGTTAGTCACCCAACATTGGTGAACCAACCCTTTTATAATGTCGTTCAAATGTGAAGAGCCTGGTCACAAAGGGTATAAAATGATTTTATTGTAATCGTGTCGTTAGTAGTGTTGTAATCCGGTTTTAGTCCTGTGTTGCTTGAGACTTGGGATGTTACCGGTATATCAGGGGGATGGGTCACGCGCACTGGGACGCGCAGAGAGACGGTGACGACACACGCTGTCTTGGGACACTTTTCCAGAGTTGCGTTGCCGGGATCTAACCTTTTTTTCCTGTGGAGTATATCCTATTTTGGAACTAAGTCAACCATTGACGGAGGTGGATTAACGCTTCACGGAGCTGCTAGGAGTGTCTGGTCCGACTTCGGGTGCACGGGAGGGCAGTCGCTCGGGTTTTGTGAGTAACTTGGCTACCGATGGCCACATAGCCGGCTACCTGTTGCTATAACCGTGTTTATTTTGCCCCGTAGAACCGGGCCTGTGGTGGGATCAAGGTTGTGGTCTGGACCTCATATTCATGGACTTTATATGGACTATCATACCTTTTGTTTTCACGCGCCTTAGTTTTGTGTTTTTCACTGGGTTTACACTCGAGCGTGTGGGTGGGTTATGTCCAACTACCTACTGTAATATACGGCTAAACTAGAGCCAACATTATTTGATTTGTTTGTTGGTCATTCACCCCTGCTGGTATACAGATCCGCCCGTTATCTAAAAGTGTGTAGTGGCTTTATCGCCTTGGAAAAGACAGGTGAATTGTTACAGTCTGAAACTCCACATATTTTTCAGAGGTCATTTTCACACCTTCAGCGAGCCTAAAGGGGCCGACCAGCTCTCTCCCCATGATTCTGGCCCAAAATATGACTCCGCCCCCTCCTTGCTGATGTCACAGCCTTGCTGGGACTCCAGAGGCACCAGCAGCTTCAAATACCTGTTTGCTACTTTGTAGCAGCTGTTCTATTAATCTGATGTATTTGTCTGGCAGAAACCGTCCTCATTGTGCCTTTATCTGCACAAACCTGTGTGTGCTCTGAATCAGCCACAAATCTCTGAACAGTACGATGATTATGCTACATCTTTCATGAAATATCGAAGGTTTTCATACCTAGTCCAAGGCAACTATTTCATGCTTTTCATCAGCAGAGAGATCCTTTTTCTTTCAATGAGATACGGAAATCTCAATAATCTTGTGTGAAACACACATTTATCAGTAAACATTTTGTGACTTACATTTATTTGCTAAACTACAACTTTCAACTTGGCATTTAGAACATAATACTCCCATTTAGAACTTAGTTTACAGTGCAGAGTTTTTTTCCCTCGCGACCCTTGAACGCCTCACACTCAATGGGTGCTTCTGTAATCATAAGGAGAAAAAAGAGCTGACGGTTCCATGTAGATATTGGATTATTAAACAAACGGATACTTCATGAGGATTTCAGCTGCATCAGAGCAGGTCGGTCATATGTTTGTCAGTTCACTATCTTTTTGTAAACTTCTGCCATAATGCTAAACTGTTAGCTGCTTCTGCTGCTTCAAACATTTGCCATCTCTACACATGTTTGTGTTTATATGATGCGGGGGCATGTGGGGGTGAGGGGTGTGTTGGGGCGGGGTGCTGTGAGGTGCGGGAGGTGTGGCGCCGGTCTCCTTCTGCGGCACAAAGTTTGCTGCTGTCTGTGAGTGTGGCGCATCTAGTGACGCAATATGGAAATGCAACAGTGCCAGTCCAGCAAAACGGGGTAGCTTAGAGTAGGTTTAACCTATGATATGCTTTTAATGTTTTTTTGTTGTTATTGCCTCAACGCAATTAGCATGAAATTTTGTTGACTAAAAGCAGGAAAAACGTTGTGAATTTTTGTGAAAGTAATCTGAACACTGTCTTTCTCCGACCCGTGAGTAAAACCTTCCCTCTGGTCTCAGCTTGTGTCCTCTCAGCAGCTCTCCAGCTCCTGCTAATCACAGTCCATTCACCATAACCACACGCCGCCTTCCTTCCCACAACCCCCCTCTGCACTGGGTCTGCTGCACTCCACTGGGCTGCTGCTGTGTGTGTGTGTGGGAGGGCATCATGTTTAATGCATGAGCCCTGATAGACTTATTCATAAGACGGTCTCTCCCCGGGGCTCCTCTCCGGGCGGCGAGGGGTGAGAGGAGCCAAAGTACAGAGACTATTAGCAACTAAACCTGTGTGAAATGTGCTGACATCAAAATGTGCGCCAACTGTGTCCAGTTTAGCAATGCTCTCAACTTCCAGCTGTTTTACATAACTGTGAACATCGAAATTCAGGACCGCTCCAGTCTTTACCTGTGTCTTTTTTGTCTCGAGGCTTTCCATTACACTCCAAGTGCCCCCTACGTCAAAGGTGCTGCCAATTATTTAGAAGTAGTTTACAAAAACTCCTATGGTGATAAATGTGCCATAAAAATGCAGTTAACCTATTTAATATTAGTAAATGTTCCATAAAACCTAGGGATGCACCAATCCGATACTGGTATGATATCGATCCTGGGAAAAATAGGGTATCAATTCCAAATATCCTGAAGCAATACCTATTTGGAGGCTCACTGTTTTAAAAACACAACTTTCACCAACTAAATCTAAGAATATGAACATGCTACACCTGAAGTTCCGAGCCCTAGTTAGTTTTAACCTCGTACTTAAGATCACCGTGCAAAAAATGCTGCGGCAGCATGCTATCGTCAACTAATCAGGGCTGGGACAGAATAAAGGTAATACAATAATGTTGGCCACTGCTGGAGTGTGGCCTATCTCATCAGCCTGGAGACTAGAGTTGCCGCTGGTCACAGAGATGTCTCAAGAAACATCTAAGGTGGGTCTAAGGTGGGTCTCCAGGTAGTCTCGGTGAAAACAAACAGGTTCGATTTCAGAGGAGTCTGCATGGACAGTTGACAAAGACTCCATGTGGTCTCCGCATGGTCTCCGAGAGGTCTCCGTGGTCTCAAGGAGTTGTGTCACGAATCGTATTTGTTGTCCTCAACCTGTGAGACGTTTCTGTGACGTCCCTGCAATGTCTCCGAGATTGGTCGGATACCAAGGAGATCTGAAAGGGATGTATAGAGACACAACATTACAGCTGCTGGAGACCGCCGGGACCGCTCAGAAACCATGCGAAGACTTCACTGAAATCGCATCTGTTCGTTTTCACCGAGACAGTCTCCAGACTCTAAGCCGGTGAGATAGGCCCTTTAATATCCATGTAACCATGGATATTTAGTGTAGAAAAATCCAGTTATCTTTGTTTTTTTTCCATTACATGTTAACAGATATAATTGATACATAACATCTTGTTTGCAAGAAAAGATATGACTTTATTGCCCTCACACTGGAGAAAAGATGACCATTCACTTTTTCACGCACAGCAGCCACTTATAACAAAGTCTTTTGTTTCAGTTTGTATCTGGCTGGATCGGTGCATCTCTAATAAGAACTTCCTTAACGTGCAAAGAAAACTCATTCCCTCTCTCACTGAGCATTACCGAAATAGAAAGTACAGACATTGCCTCGGCCTAAACCTGTGTGAAATGTGCTGACATCAAAACGTGCACCCACTGTGTCCGTTTAGAAAGGCCATGAACCAGCTGTTTTACATACTGCTAACATAAGAACTGAGGAGCGCTCATGCTGTTACCTGTTTGAGAAATGATCCTTGGCAGCGTTCGAAACTGCTCTCTGTAGTAGGTCGTATGGAGTGGGTTCTGGATTTTCTTGTGGCTTGTGAACTAAAATGTGCTCCATACAGTTAGAATTAATGAGGATGAGGATGAGGAAATGCATTAATAGGAAAGTTAGGAATTACTTTGGACCGCAACTAACAATTTAAAAAATGTGTGTCCATTCTTCCTTTCATTGTCAAAAACACATGGTCTTTAAGTTTGATTTTAAGATGATTCTAAACACCCACATTTAATTGTAAGGAATTGTAAGAGAGAGAAACAACTGACTGACATTATACTTTTTAAAAACAGCTGAACGCTGTCAGTGCTGTGTGTGTTTGTACAGTCCGCTGATCGCAGTCGTCTGTGTTTTCCAGCCGTGCACCAGGACGCGTTTCCGGGAGCGGACAGCGTATGTTCTCCGCTCGCCCAGTGTGGGGCGCCAGTGTCCAAACATCACCGACCGGGAGCCCTGCAGCCTCAACCTCAACTGCTTCAACTACTTCTACAACATCACAGGTCAGTCGTCACGTTTGCACCAACACGCAGGCGAGGAGGCTGGAGCAGTGCCTGTCAGGCAGTGGCACATGGACCACTGGTGGGACTTCTGCTTCTTTAGATGGTGCTCCGGCTCTTCTGCAAAACCATGCTTTAGTAATACATTTAAGTTAGTTTTTTTCTGGCTTTGACATTAAGTGAACTGTTGTGGACCATGTTTTTGGTATTTTTCATCAACTTCTTGTGTAGAAAATGTCAAGCAGTAGGGCTGGGCTATATCATATCATGCACACTTATGCCGGTGTAATGTTTGGACACCGGTGTAATTTTTAATACCACTGTAGATGCAATCATTTGCATGGAGTCAGGATGGAGATTGTAATGCGACGCTCAGCTATAGCAGCATAAACATGACTGTGGAGACTTTTGGGGCATGCACTTAAAAAATGAAGCTTCTCTATTAGTTGAGTAGATCATCTTTGCCAGGAAAGGTTCGGGCTTTGTGCCTTGGATGAACTCTGATGTAGCATAGCCGACTAGCGTTCCTTAGAATGGACAAGCTAACAACAACGCGGCAAAGAAAAGCACCAAATAAAAGTGGATAATAATAATGTGTGGTTGTTATTTGTTCTGGTTTCGCCCAGATATTTAAGGACTCAAAGCTGGTACTGATAATCAAGTTGTGTATTTACAAGATGTACCATCTACAAAATAAATAATTACAAAAAGTGGTTAAAGGCTAATATCCCTCTCATGTGGGAGCTCATCTACCTCTCTCTTTCTCTGTGTATGTGTGTAACTCGATTTACTGGTCAATCTACATTCCTATGCCCCCACCTCTGGGTAATGACCGAAAGGACAAGACCACAGGTACAGGCAGGCGGCGATTGTAGAGTGGCTGGGCCAAACACACATTCAAGAATAATTTATAGATCATCTGAATTTGGAGCAACATAACCACCTCTTCACTTGTGTCATAAAGACACAAGTGAAACGGAGACACCGTCTGGAAAGAGGAAGTATATTCATGACGATCGGATCAGCAGCTGTGGTTTGAAATGCCTTTCCCGAGCCCAGGCATTCGGATCAGAGGAATCATACGCTTCAATAAACTTATGAAAACACGAGCGTGGGCGCATTTAACAAGGCACTGGATTACAAACATGTTTAAAAGGGGATTTCATCATGACATGAGGCTGGACAGACAGGTACTACACACTCAAACCCACACAATATTGAAATAATATCTGAGAGAGGCATAGACGGATTATCATCACCAAGGGCCCTGGACACAAACTAGCCATGGGCCTCTGCCCTCTGCCTATTGCCTATACAAACAGTGCGCGCATCACACACACAGAGCAACACCGGGAAATACACAACCACGGAGGAAAAAAACAAACAAAAAAACATCAGCACTGATCAAGCACGTATCAAGCCACATAACAATAACACACCTTAATTAAAATAAACTAAATCTTACCTAAACCCAGCGGCGTCAGAAGCGTTTGGAAGGTGGGGGGGACACATTTCAAAAATGCTCAGCAGCGCACCTCCTCGCAGCTGGGTGGACATATAGGGCAGATAACACAACACCTGTGGAGCCGCTGTTCTCCTGTCCAGCCCTGGCTTTATGACGCTTTGTGAAAAAACTCAGTGAATTAAGCGTTCTTATGAGATGGCGTGCTCGTGTTTGCATCCTCATTTATTCAGATTCAGCCACACCCGTTAACTCCTGCCATCGCAAACAAACATCTCAACGCTTGTATCTTCACATTTCCCACAAACGCTGATAAAATTGAATCAAGGGTTAAAGGAAGCAAACATTTATCCGTCAAATTAATCATTCAGATATTATTTCGTTAAGTTAGAGTCCAGACAGCGATTGACCGGTTGAACATTCGTGCTAGCCCTAGCCCAATTTCCCCAAACTCACACTACATCAGTTTCATCACTCGCTTCACAAACACATCCCTGAACTGATGTTCCTTACCTTAAAGTTACTGGTCAGGCCCTTTGTACCGATAAAGACAGGGAAACACGCTGTCCACCTGCCGAGGACCGCGAAAAGTCCTGCTCCTCCATGTGATAATCCGTGAAAAACTCCGAAGACACGATGCACGATGCGGTTTACAGAGCCATGTTTAAATTTCAGCCGCTCTGAGGTGATGGTGGCGGAGCTGCATAAACACAGCTATGCAAAGCGGAGTGACGCGATACTGGCGTGGATAATGCCAAAATATTGTTTTTTATGGAAAATAAGGCGCGGGTCATATTTACCGTTTTGACGTCGTACGTAAAAAAAATTTGTACCAAAAAATAAATTTAAAAAAATTAAAAAATCTGAAGGCCAAGGGCCCTATTGGCTCTGGGGCCCTGGGCACATGCCCACTTTGCCCATGCGGTAATCCGTCTATGGAGAGAGGGAGAGAGGCGAGATTTGCTTCAAGTGTCAGAGAAATGTAGGCTGGTTAAACTATTCCACTGTCACCAAAGTACAAGCAAAGACTTAGGAAACCGTTTTCATTCATATCTTAGTGCTTAACGGCAACAGTGCAGAGTTGTTGTTTTTTTACAGACTTATGCAGTGGCGCCGCCATGTGAGCGTCTGATTACAAGTGTCCAAATAGAAGCAACAGCGCGGTCCGTGCGGTTAGGTGTGTAGGCAGCTTTAGAGATTTAGAGATTGGTCGCTGCTCCTTCACGTCGCCTCCCTCAGGAGGTGTTCCAGGCATGTCTTATCAGGAGGAGGCTCAGACCCAAGACACGCTGGAGGGACTATGGCCGTTTCTCAATCTGTGTACTTGTGTGCTCGTGGACTCCTGAAATGTCATCACGCGTGACCTAAGTGCTGTTCAAATTCAAAGTCCCCTTCTCAGCAAGTCCGCTGTAAATCCCCGGATGAATTTGCTCCGCCCGTTTTACCGAGCATGCATCAGAGACTTGTGCGTTCACCGCCAGCTACAGTATATTTCTCACAATCCGTTTGGCTTTGAGGACGTGGATCACCGCGAGCCTCCTCCTGTTCCTCAGCGCGCAATGAGCCGCGCTCCAGCTGATCAACAGCTGATCGTACACATGGAAATAAATGTGGAGATGGGACCGGTTTAAGAATCTTTTATCCTCAGAGAGTCTCTCCTGCTTAAGACAGTTTTTACTGGGTTTCTGAGCAGAAGTGTTGAAACAATTTTGGTCATGCTTTCATTTTCTTACAACGATCAGCAATAGATTAATTTAAAGTCTTAACATCATGGACAGGTTATTGAGAACAAATGCATTTCATTTTGACATTGTTTTATTAAGGGAGCACTGCAGACAAATCTTTCATATTTTAAGATTTAAATTGTTTTTAAATTTTTTTAATTGCTTGTTTTTTCAGAATGATTTGCAACCTCCAAACAAATTAATACATAATATTTGCCTTATTTATGCAAAAATGTATGTGAAATTGACACAATTTTATTTTTCTTTACTGCAAAAGTTTGCAATTGATGTCTTTAAAAACATCTTTCCACTTCGCCTGCAGTGTCTCACCCTTTTAATATATGATGTGATTTAATGTTATAAAAGCTCACAGCCCCATGTTCATGAGCTGCTGCCTGTGGTGTCATTGAGTTCCCTTGTTCCAAACGCTGAAAAGCCAAGTCCACACTCGTGAACTCCTCAAGTCCGTGCTCCGAGTCTGCACCCGCACATCCGTACCCAGGAGTTCACAAGTACAGAGACTGCTTACTTAGAATTTAGAAACGGCCGATGTCTCTGAGCTCGCCTGGTGCCACCTCGGGGTCCCCCCAGAACAGCTGGAGGAGGTGTGCATGGATCGGGAAGTCTGGGCATCTCTGCTCTGCTTCCTCCGCAACCCGGCCCCGGATTAAGCGGAAGAAAATGGATGGATGTGCGTAACCGCATACTCTTGGTCGCCATGGCAGCATCAGCAGTGAGGAGAGAAATAGGGCGATGCTTTTAAAAAAAAACAATGCTAAAATATCATGTTGTATTCAACACGTGGCATAAATGCTTTTATTTGTTGTTTTTAAAATAGCATCTTTTTAAAGAACAGAGAAGCTTTCATTTAATTGACCCCATATCGCCAAATATATCGTTATCATGATATTTCTATTCAAATTGTATGCCTTATCAAGCAGTGTCCCTACTTCTAGACTTTTAGATTGACATCCCCTTTGGTGTCTAATGTTTTTCATGACATTTCATGAATTTATTCATGACTTTTAATGCTGTTTAATGCCCTGTCTCAGTCATATCTGTGGGACACAAGGCCTTTCTCCACTCATTTCTTAAGCAGACGGACCATATGTGTTTCTGATGGGATAGTTTGCATGTCAGTCATCAGAATGTGAAAGAATGATGCTTCTTGTATTGATATATCTGTCTAACCATGTAATATCCTCTGTTAAAAACATCTCTCTTGCCCATTCTTTTTGAAAAACCTATATTTCTTTTCATGTCACCCTTGTTTTAACAATTCACTCCGCACATTACTCTGAATATTTTTTTGGGCAACCTCGTTCTCTGTTACGTCTAGTGTTGCCGCAGAAACAGGCTGTACTGAGCGCCGTATCTCTTTCCCTCCTTTGTTTTCTCTTTACATCTCGGTCCCCGGTCCCCAAAGTACCGCAGCACTTTGGATCTCAAGGATGTACTGTTCCCAACCAACGCGGAAAAAAGAATGAAAAAATAAAATCTGTCCACTGAGGCTCGAATTATGAGTAATATCCGCACATTCCGCTGCAACACTTCTTCTTCTCCAAATGTTCTTTCTCTTCAAAGCCTAGTTTTGAAAGGGTGCCAGTTTTTTTTGGTTTTTTTTCGCGGGGTCCTTCGGGGTGACATTGTTATATTTTCCAAACAGGGAGCTTAAAGACGCAGTTTTATTTTTTAAAGGATTCTGGTGACAGCCAGTTTATGGGATTGTTCCAAAACCTCCGCTGACCTCGCGCTGATAAAATAATCATGAAACATCAACAGCTGTCAAAGTTCCACTGAAAGTTCCAATGAAAAACTTTCGAGCATGTTTAAACACTTTTGGAACTTATTGCTTTGTTTTTTCATTCATCTGTTCAATTCCCGGTGGACTCTTTTTGTTCTGTTTTTGCTTCTACCAAAAACATGTTTATTAGAGTCCACTCTGAGGCCAAGATTCTGGGCCTGATCTTGTGCCTCTAAACACAGGCTGTAGACTAGACTTGAAGTGGGCGCACGCTATACAAGTTTGATATATTATTATGTATTATTATTATTTACCCCTCCTGGAACCGCCACCTTAACGTGGTGGAGGGGTTTGAGCGCCTGAATGAACCTGGAGCTCTGTTGTCGGGGGCTTCATGCTCCTGGTAGGGTCTCCCATGGCAAACAGGTCCTAGTTGATGGGTCAGACAAAGAGCGGTTCAGAAGCCCCTTATGAGAGACCAACAGGCCCGGTTAGAACCATGAGGCCGTCCTTCTGTGGACCCACCACCTGCAGGAGGAGCCATAGGGGCTGGTGCAATGTGATTTGGGCAGCTCCAACGGCTGCCCCCACGACCCGGCAACGGAAAAGTGGAAGAAGAAGATGGATGGATGGATGGATGGATGGATGGATATTATTATTTAAATCTTCAGCTTCAGACCTGATGCTGTAAGTGGGCTGGACAGACACCCGCGGCCAATGGTGATATAATGTACAACAGTGGTCCTTCCCCGAGCTTTTTTCTCCGTACCAGACTTGAATATTTTACCTGCACCGGGACCGTTGGTATATATTCACTTTCTCTCAAAACATGGACAGCGTTTAACTCCCAGTGGGATAAAGTCTTTAGTTTGTCCTGTAAGAGCTGAGGGCCGCTGAAGGCATGGAAAGTTGTCATTGTATTTTTTTTTTGAGGTTCTGACTTGTATAAAAAAATGAACATATGAAACACGTAGGTCATTGTTGCAGAGCGAGGCAAAATGTGTCTAATTTTTCTGCATGTTAATAGTGTGTTGGCGACAGATGGAGTTTCCCTGCTCAGGCTGAATCAGGATCCTGATGATAGTTTCTCTTTATCAGCTGCTCCTCTCGTCCCTCCCAACAAAGTTTGCTGCGGTCTCTTTGTGCGTCAGGCATAAGAGACCTGACCTGTTTCACTGCACAAGTGCAAAAAACATACACATTTCCTCACCGCATCCGGATTCAGCAGATCCCAATCGTGGAGCGGGTGCATTCTCAACTTCGGACCATTTGTCTCTCGTTTGACGCACACAGTCATAAGTGTCGTCTATCCTTCTGAAAAGGGTGTGCACCTGCCTGTATGTTATAAAATTTGGCCCTGGATTGTTGGTACTTCTATTTACGTAATCAACAACACAACACAAAGACATTGTGTTGTTTTTATACGAAAACAAAAGCCTATCAATTGTATAGCAGTGCTACTACAATACAGTTTTCTAGTTGTTTTACACCGTGCTTTCAACACATAACTCTGTCCTGGCATCACTGCACTGGCTTCCAGTCCCATACCGAATTCAGTATAAAATACTGCTATGGTTTTTAATTGTCTTCATGGGCTGGCTCCCTTTTATTTGATTGAACTATTGTCTGTTTATGTTCCTGTAAGAACCACAAGGTCCTCTTCTCAGTTGCTCCTTGATGTTCCCAGGTCCAATTTGAAGAATAGAGGAGACCGAGCCCCAGCTTTGGAACAGTCTGCCTCTGTGGGTCAGAGCCGCTGAGTCACTGCAGAACTTTAAATCTCTCCTTAAGACATACCTTTTTCTCACTGGCTTTTTAACACGAGTTGAGCTGAACACCTATTACTTGTTATTGTTTTTTGATATTTGCCTATTGTACATATACATTTGTGTTCATGTCTTTTTTACTGTGTTTTTCTTGTGAATCCGAGCCTGCGTGCACATGCACCTAATTTAGTATATAGGCTACTGTACGTCTCATGAAATGGGTCAATATATTAGAAGTCTGACTGAAGATTCAAGATTCATACTCCAGGTAAATGTTCGCTGACTTCTTCCAACCGTTCCTTTTTTAACCCTTAAAGATCACACAGACCTCGACAAAGAGCGCTGTCTCTGCGGCTTCAGCTCCAGCCTGTGGTGGAGGAACAGCTTGTCTCGGTTATTTTCGGTCCTAACGTGCTTGTGTTCAGATGTATTTTGGTCCATCCTTCTGCTGCTGGCATCACTGTCTCCTGCCATTGTCTTCATCTGTTCTGAACACAGCGCTCTTCTGCAAAACGGAGGGAGCAGTTTGGAATCCTCGTAATCACAGGCACAAAACGGCCCCGGAGCTGTTGCAAAGTGGTCACGAGAATATTGTGTGGTTTTTTTGGAGTCGTTTTTCTTGGGCTAAGTTCAGACTCAAGGCTAAAGTGAGCCACATTTTCTTTATTTTTGTCTCTACTATATACCTGTGTCTGATGTTTTTGCAACGTGACTTCCATCTGAATGGCCGGACCACGTTCATCTGAGTCACTAAAAACCTGTTCATTCTGTGTTGATGAAGATGTGAGCATAAGGGAACAGCATGTTTGTTATAAATGAGGTCTGTGTGAGGGAGGCTGACTCACCTCACTATGCAATTACGGACTCCACGCAGACACATTTTTCTGGACAGACATCAGTGCTGCTGGCTCACAAACCCTCTCCCAGAAACGTGGCTCTCTTATTTCTTTAAATGAAATATCTATTGCTTAAAATCGATCCTTGAACAGTTTAGGGCCCTATGCAAGGTCGGACTTTAGACATTGGTTCCCTCCCAAACTCTGATAACCCTCTACTAAAATAACATTGTTGTCGTCTTGCTGAGCATTACAAGCATGTTTGTAATGCTGTTTAACACTTTATTTGCAAGTGAAATGGTAAGGGCAAACCTTTTGATGCAAGGGCTACATTGGGCTTTCAAACTTGCCTGGAGTATTTTGAACACGTATAATTCTCAAATACAGTGGAAACTTCCAAGTTTAACATCAGAAATGGATGAACTAAAGAAAGTATGTCTCTGAAACAACCGACAAAGTGGGGGTGTCTCTCGAGATAAGGAATGTATAACTTTTATAGCGCTGCTGAGGAAAGCAACCTTTGGGAAACTGTCTGGTACAGAAATCTGACTGCAGAGGAAAAATGGACGCTGAATTGATGGGATTCCACGCTCAGTATCGAGAATTATGGAGCGTGAGGCATCTCAGTCTGAAATCTTGTGAGGAACGACTAAAAAGGAAATGATTTTACAGTAACCTACACATCCTGCAAACTATTTATTTATTTTTTTGTCTCTGGCCCTCGCTGGCTCAGGAGCATCAGAACAAGAACATCCGGGTTCCAAAGAAGTAACTACCCCAGTCCTAAACACCTCTCGACTGACACTAGAGGAGTGGTTCTAAACTGACCTCAGGACCCCCATCACCTCATGATGACCAGCTGCAACCTCATTAAGATGATTTCTTTTTACCCAAAACATGTTGGACAGTAATTTATTGACCGACAGATTACTGTTAAGGATTAAATTAAATGTGATGTAAGTTGTGTTTCACTCACACAGATCTTACACATAGTTTTAGAAACTATAGGTCTTGGTTTTCAAATGAAGTATCACACTGGTAGGCTGTACGGTCTCAAGTCAAAACGCACAATTAACCCTGTGTATTGTCAATGTAAGTGTGCGCACATGTGCGGGTGATGAGTCTGCATGGCGGCAGGTGTGTTAGAGCGGTGGGAATCAATGGCAATGTGCGTCAGCTGAACGCGGCGGGAGAAGGCAGGAGGGCAAACACATTCAAGAATAATCTATAGATCATCAGAATTTGAAGCAACATAACCACCTCTACTACAGAAAGAACAGTGAAACAGAGACATGTCTGAAAAGAGACAATCTTCATGACGATCAGCAGCTGTGGTTTGAAATGCCTTTCCTGAGCCCAGGCATTTGGCTCAGAAAAATTATATGCTTCAATAAACTTATGAACATACGCAAGCAATAAAGAACACACTGGATTACATGAGGCATGACATGAGGCTGGACAGACAGGTACTACGTACTCACACGTATTTAAATAATATCCAGGAGAGGGAGAAGGGAGGAAAGTTGTGAGATTTACCTCAAGTGTCAGAGAAATGTAGTAAAATTATTCCACTGTCACCCAAGTACAAGCAAAGAATCAGGAAACTGTTTTCATTCATATATGAGGACTTAGCACCACAAGCCTTTCAAGTGTCCAAATAGAGGCAACAGTCCGATCCGTGCGGTTAGGTGTGTAAGCACCATTAGATGGCAGGTAACAGGTTAAACGATCGGCGACAGTTTTACATAAATCCACATTATGACTTTGTTCCATTTCCGAATATTCACTACTTTTAGTTCTTTCATGGTTAAATTAAAAAACTCCACCAGACTCCAGAAATAAAAGCTCTTGGGACTCGCTGCCGCCATGTTTGTTTACGATTAATCTGTTACTTGCCATGCCCCGTAATCAGGGAGCTAAGGTTAGGATTAGGAACAGCAAATGTGATGTAAATTGTGTTTCAGTCACACAGATCTTACATGAAATGTGGTATCACACTGGCATATAGGCTGTAAGGCCTCATGTCAATACGCTTTGAGCTTTGGATATGCACAATTGCTAACCCTAACTCTAGCCCTAAACCTAACCCTAAGATGGCAGGTAACAGGTTAACAGCGAATACAAAGAAGAAGAAGAAGAAAAAGAAGAAGAAGAAACTATTTATATAGAAGAAAGTGAGAGTCCAGGTTTCTCATTACCAGGAAACTATTATTTTCGGGTTTCCATAATCGGGAAAATCGGGTGCGTTAATATGATCAAAACAAAACCGGAATGTTAAAAACTCCGGATAATAACCGAGAAACTGTATTTAACTGATTTTCAACACTTGAATATTTAACATAAAATATAAAGCATCAGTGCCAAAATCCGTCCATCCATTTTCTTCCACTTGTCCATTGCCTGGTCGTGGGGGCAGCTGTTGGAGTTGCCCAAATCACATCCCACATAGCACCTGACTCCGGGGCGGATCCGCCCTCGGATCGCCAAATCCACCCCAGATCCGCTTTCATGACGCGCTCTTATTGAAACCCGCTGTCAAAGAGCGCCTGCCCAGCGGAACCGCTTCAACTTCGCCAAGCGGAGAAGTTTGTCTGATGTTGTTGGTGTTATTTTTAACTGACGTTCTTTACTTTTGCGTAGTTGATGTAGTTCAGCTACGAGGTGTTCATGAAGAAACAACTCGGACAGTATCCGCACAGTTAGCTCAACTGTAGCCCCATTTAACTCATAATGCCTGCAATTATAGCAGATGCTACCTCTGACAGTGAGTCCAGAAGATTCGCTGCACGTCCGCGGCAAATCCGCTCTAGCTCCGCACCACTTAGCAAACCGTTATTATCACTCTGCAGTGCAAAGACAGTTGTCTGCTCACGGTGAGTACAGAATTCCTCACAAATTATATCAATTGTATCAAAGTTGTGTAATTAACCAAAACGGCATTACTATAACAACTAGTTTTAAATGTTAGTAGGTCTATCGGATAATAATTCCCAAGTAAAGGAAGTAAACACGGTGCTAGCTAGTGGGGGAAATGACAGTGACTTTAGCCTTCTTCTTGTGGTTGTTGGCTAAACAGATTTTATGAAGTTATTCTGAAGCCATTTATGTGTTTATAGCGTTATTCTGCGTTATATTATTTAAATATAATGTACAAATATTTACTTGGGTTAAACCTTTAGACTGAAGTACAAAATATACAGCAATATTGTTAGTACTGAATTGAATAGAGAACAGCTTTGATACTCTACAAGTATTAATTATATCCTAATTATCTAAACTACAAGATTTGTTCACTTATACAAACTACTAATATAGCTTTCTACTTAAGAATTGGTGGACCAATGCCGTGAAACGACAGAGATAAGCCCTCTGGTATTCCTAATCAATGTTATCCATAATATTACATCATATAAACTACTGGTGTCCTATCAGGTGCTGTGAGCAGAGACCACTTCATTTGACTGGACTGACTGGATTCATCAGGAGGCTGGAGCTGTAAAGAACCAGGATAATCCTGAAGTATGGGCTACTACTTCAGACTGAACCTACACATCTGCAGGTTGGTTTTGTTTGTTATTTGTTAGACTACCAGTGTTGTGTTGACGTTCTATCTGTCCTAAATCTCTTGTTCATGTCACGATGTAGCTTCTGTTGCATTTAGTTATTGCTTGAATCTGTTTTTTGTTGTAGAAGTTTGGAATTTGGGTTTAGGGGTTTTGTTCTTGCAGTAAGACTTTTTAAGATCACATTGATCAGCATACAGTATGCTGCTGCTTTAAGGGAAATGATTTTTTTGTTTATAATTTTGTAAATCTAAGTTGGTAAATACACTGATTATTAATAGATACCTGTTTTCTTTTATGTTTCCCAGTGTTTGTTGGTCGGAAAAGTCCAGTCCAAAGAAATAAATTCTGGCTAAACATAGAGCGGAGCTTTATCTGTAACAGACTCTAATAGATAGATAGATAGATAGATAGATACTTTATTAATCCCAGCAAGGGGAAATTCAGTTGTCATTCAGTAGCAATACGGATAAAAGACAATACAAATAAATATGATAAAAAAGTACTGAAGCTAAGCCTCCACACATTTACATGATACATAATAAACATAATAACGTTTAAGTAAGCTGTGGATCTTTGGTTGATCTTAAGTTGCATCCAAAATCAATTTTTTGATGTCACAAATGCCACTGACTGAACAGCCACAGTGATGCCTGGTCTCTATAAACCATCAACCCTTAGATTACAGAACAACAACAGTCATTGTCCATATTATTACATTCTAATGATCTGCTATTGTGCTTTCAGTTGCTGTGAAAAGAGGGGTGTTCATTTTCTGGACACTGAGAGACTGGATATTCACCAGGACGAGAGGAACCAGGCTAACTGCTCCTCACTACTGACCCACAGCTTGATAATGAACCTAAACATTGACAGGTTGGTCAAGTTGTGTCTGTTATTTCTTTCTTGCACTTAAAACACCCATTTACTTTGACTATACTAAAAAATGTAATTGGGCGCTCGTGCTTCACAGCAAGAAGTTCCCGGATTTGATCCCTGGACGGGACATTTATGTGCAGCGTTTGCATGTTTTTCCGTGTCTGTGTAGGTTTCCTTCGGGTACTCTGGTTTCCATTAGATGTACAATTGGCTAAGATGAATGATGTGTGTGCGTGAATGAATGGTGGTGGTCAGAGAGACCCTTTGCACAGATGTGTGCAGTCGCGCGTCTGTCAGGCTACCCCAGGGGAAAATGTAGCTGCATAAGTAACTTACCGCCGCTGTGTGTGGCAGGATGAAAGTACACTTTACTTCGTAAAGCGCTTTGACCAACTTGTCTCATGTGAAAAGAGCTTTACAAATAAGCGTTTAGTTTAGTTTAGTTTAAACTAAAAACTAAACTAAACCAAATAAGCGTCCATTCCATGCATTATGCATTGACTATCATATGCAGCTGCACTGGGATAAAAGTCAACAAATGGTAATGAAACTTTATTCAAGGCACAGCAGGTCAGAATTTCAGTTAGTATTTACCGATGTGTTAAAAATATGTATTGTCTTTTCTCTTTCAGCAGTTCCTTTGGTGGTTTCGTGTTAAAATGAAAATGAAGAAGAGGAAAAAGTACTGTAAGTAACCTAACATTTGCAAATAATATTCTTCTTGTTTATTTCAGGCGGACCTCTGCTGGGCTGAGTGGCACACAGTGAAGTTGCAGTTAAATACAGTGTAAGCAAATGGCTCTTTAGAATCATATCTAACAATAATCAGTCTCATCCATGTTTACGTTTTTGCTCGCTGGTGTCATTTCAGATCCTGTCAGAGGAGGGGACTATATTTGACTGGACACAGACTGCATCTTCACCAGGTGGATGTAGCCGCAGAAGAGGAACCAGGCAAACTACTTCTACCCCTATCTACTGCTTCAGGCTGACCATACACATCTCAAACTCTGAACACCCAACTCAATCTACTGTGTATAAGTACAACATTCAATCATCTATTTTATTGTGGTGAACTTATTGGGGGATTGATTCTTTGGCCAAGCTAGTAGTTTGTGATATATTGGTTTGAAATGAGGCTGCACTGAATAAAACTTTTGTTGGTCATTTGTTTTACTACGTCTTTATTTTATTTATATTCATTGAGAAGCCAACTGTGACGTAAATAGTCTTCAAATTTACAAGCCTATAGCTGATCATTTCTTATTAAAAATGTCAATATTAATATTTGTAATTGATGAAATAAATACAATTGTCCATCTTGTTTAAATTCTTCTCATTCGTTAGTATGATAAATGGGGTTTATTAGCCTAGAAGGCTGTAGCACTGATGCACATATCTATGATTTAAGGTCTATTTATTAGACTTATAGTCATGTTAAGTCTATTTAGTCCATAGTTTTTTTCAGTATGGTTTAGTATTGCCAAATTTTTTTATTAACAATTTCCTTTCAAATGCTAAGCTAGTTTTATAGTAGATGTTAGTCAAATCACAAAGTTATGAGTGGATCAATAAAAAAACTAGAAGGCAAATAATGACAAAATTAAGAAGGACGGCCTCATGGTTCTAACCGGGCCTGTTGGTCTCTCATAAGGGGCTTCTGAACCGCTCTTTGTCTGACCCGTCACCTAGGACCTGTTTGCCATGGGAGACCCTACCAGGGGCACCAAGCCCCCGACAACAGAGCTCCAGGATCATTCGGGCGCTCAAACCCCTCCACCACGTTAAGGTGACGGTTCCAGGAGTCAGTGCTAAAATGATTCCTAAAAAAGTGTGTAATATTGCGATGACTATTATGAAGGACAATGATTTCTGTTGAAGTGTTTGGTAAATTTGAGTTATGATGAACTTTATCCGCTCCCACACAGGCGAGTTTTCATGGTAAACAAATCTCTGCAAACGCCTCCACGTTATTGATTTAAAATAGTTTGTGTTATTAAAAGGAAAGGATTAAAAATTCAAATCCCACCTCACCTTTAGTGTTATCAGTGAGTGAACATGTGGAGGCAGAATAGTAAATACAAACCCTTCTCTTACTCCTCTTTTATCTGGCGTCTGCACATTGGACCTTTTATTTGGCGTTGGAATTTAATGGTGTGTACTTTAGAGTCTGTTTATTTAGTGAGAAGTGCAGGAAATGCTCCAAAGTCCATAATCAGTTCACTTCATTATGTTTCAGATCCTTGGTTATCGCCCAAAATGTTAGGAACCCTCGCACCAACTCTTCTCCTCTCCCTGTCACGGACGCTCAACATACATGTCAAAAATATACATAAATACAAACTCAATTATTTTATCCTAAAAATAGTTTGGTTCAGTGGAGAGTGGTTAAGCTCAGCATGACCAGGAGCAACAGAGGGCAGAGGCTTAAAGATCTAAATGGGCACTAACCCCATTATTATTTCATTATTTTCTTGATTTATTAATTACAATTTAATTTTAATTTCCTTTTTATTTATTATAGTATTATTATTTCTTTTTTGTCAGTATATTTTGCATGTGTGGCACCTGCCCCAGGCCACAAGTCTCTGTTGGAGACTTCTGTTTGTCTCCCTCACCTGGGCTGTGGCTGAATACAGGGGCTTAAGTACCTGTCTTTGTACCTGATGTAGAGCAATCATGCTGGAACTAGGTCTGATGTTCAAGCCCTAAAATCATATTTAGTATTACTTGAAACTGAACTGCAACGTCAGTACAGTTTAACAGTTTGCAGCTGATGTGAGGCACAGAGAGTTTATAGCTGCTGCTAAATTTCCCTGGTCGGTCTTTCTACACAATTCATGTTCAGTGTATTTACAGGACTATCCATTCATCCATCTCAAATACTGGTCTAAAACTTTCACAAACCCTCACATCTACACACATAACTACTAAGTGCTTTAGAAATTAAAATCATTGCCTTTAACTCCATCACCATCTGCTAGAGGGGGCGAAGATTTGCGCTTTAATTTTCTTACCCCATGAGGTCGATGCAACTTGAGATGTTTGAGATGTTTCAAACGAGCCTCCTGGCCCTCCTACGCCTACGGGAGCTTTGTAACTGCGCTGAAAATGTGTACATTTGGGCAGCATGAACTTTTATCAAATCAAAATTGAGGTTTTAGCTGCGGTAACCTCAAGGGGCTGAGGGTTTTTTTTTTTCTTGTGCCTCTGCTGTTTGAGTGACAGTACAACAAACTATTATCAAAGCTATTAACAAACAATGAGTGGTTGGATTAGGTCACAGAAGTATTATTTCATCACGGAGCGGGTTGTGGTGATAAAAAAGCTGATCGGCGTATCATTGTATTAGGAGTAATTGTAACGTCTTTTTTGATGTAAATATGAGGTGGATTTTCATAAAACAGCAGCGTGTTGCAGCTTGGGATTCGGAGAACGCTTTTATGGAGCTGAACAGAGAGAGCCTGAGAGCGCCACATTTATTGGAGAATGATTAAAACTCAGCATGTTTTTTGGACAAACATAAAATGCCTCTTTGCCTCTTGCAGATTTGTATCTTGTTGCTGATGAAGCTGAAATGTAATAACTAGTACTGTAATCTTTAACCATTTCAGGATCAGAGGAGACTGAAGGCAGCCAGCCAGGTTTCCTCCGGCTGCTACAGTTTCCCCGACCTCCAAAAACATGCTGGTCAGGTTGACACACAGTCACAGCGCAGCTCAGTCGCAGTGGCTCAGGACAAACACCTGAACACTATTTCGTTGTACACTTGTACAATGACAAATAAAGCACTTACTTACTTTAACAGCAGTTCTAGAAGTTTATCTGCTGCACAACTGCAGAAAAAATCAAACAGGCTTCATGTATACAAAATGTTGAAATCACAATGTTGACCTGTTTTTCCTCTTAAAATAAAATAAAGATTAAAACGCCTTCTGCCACAGTTCATACAAACACTGCACATGTGTCACATGATGCTGTATCTGCTGCTCCATTTGTGTCCATTGAGTGTGTAGTCTTCATTTTTGTAATTATATTTATGTAAATATGGTGTATAATGACAATCAAAGTGAAAGTATTGTATTCATAGTATTCAGAATACAGTACTCTTTTTAGACAAAGTAATGGAATACATTACAAAATACATTTTAAGGCAAGTATTCAGTATTCAGTAACTAAATACAATTTTAAAGTATTCTCCCTAACAATGGCCTATAGGCTGTAAGCTCCCGTCCAGAAGATGGGTAAATGGGTACGATTTGGGTAAAGCTGACCTGGAGAAATGTACTTGGTTAAGAGGTTAAGTGCTATAGCAGTGTTTTTAACGACTCATCCATAATTCCTCCGGTGTCCAAAGTCATGCTGCAGCCGTGTGCATTAGCCTTCCCCTCACGTTGGCCTTTTTATTACGAAGCTATTGCTCCGCACGTATAGCAGCAGTGTTTGCTGACCTCTCCCCGCCCCCGTCCCATCGCTCTGCGGAATATTCAGTGTGTGGGAAAAACATAAACACCACAAAATAAAGTGTGAATATAATGTTTTATGGATTACCCTAGTGTCAGTGTCTTGACAATCAGGGGACAAACCTTTGGTAACAACTGTCACCTCTGAGTTTGTTCTCTCACCTAAAAAAGCTTGAATTAAAGTTATTTTTCATATGCACTTATATTGTTCTGAATTGCTCTAAAAATCCCACAGTGTAAGCCCAGCTAAACTCCATGAACCTCTTTGGATTCAAAGATAGTTTTCATTAAAGGTCCTACAGCTCTGCTCATACATCCTGCAGCGTTATTGATTTGGGAGATCTACTGTATAGCAAACCCACATGTCAAACCCACCAAGACGGTCTGCACCATGTTCAGCAAATAACCAGTGAAACTACTATCAACACAAGACAGATCCTTTGTTCTGGGATGGAGAGGAATTGGAGTTGATAACCTAATTCGAATATCTCAGAGTCGGGCTGAACCTCACATTCACTAAACACGTCAAAATGGTCACAAATCGGATTGAAATTGATTTACAAAACTAGGAACAAATCCGAGCGTTCATCACAAAGTCCTGACCCACTCTGTGATATTCTCGCACATCAAAGGCTAAAAAGGTTCTCGATCGAAAGCCGCAGGGCCCGATCTTGTGTTTCTAAACGCAGAGATCTTGCAGACCTGGCGCATTAAGTGGGCTGTACTTGGGCTGGACAGACACCCACGGTCAATGACGATGTTACCGCGGCCGGGAAGGGAAGGGGCGAGGGACAGGGTGGTGGGGGTGAATGGGGGTGAACATGTGCTTTGTTTGTTTTGGTCATGTTTTAGTCGTACACTCGACCAATGACAGTTAGAGAAAGTACCAGCTACAGCTTAAAGAACGGCTCCTCGGTCAGCAAACTCCTCACCACTAGGGGGCCGTTTAGTAGACAGGATAAAAACTGTTGTATACCATGAGTGTGAGGAGTGTGTAGTTGACTTGTCTGTTCTGTACGTCTGTAAACGTGTCCTGTTGCTGTATTGTGTGTGCAGAGTGGAGCACGTGTCAGCTGAGCCCCAGCGCCGTGTGCGGACCCGGCCTGAAGACCAGGATGTTGGACTGTGTGCGCAGCGACGGCAAATCTGTGGACATGCGCTTCTGTGAGGAGGTGAGTCCTGCCGGGACAGATGTGGGGTCAGCTTGAGTTCAACAGTCCTGTATTTCCAGTGCTGATGCTGCGTTCAACTGCACTTTGTAACAACATGGACTGCTGCGGCTTATAGACCAATTATTTTTTTCCTTTGTAAATTTGCGACTTATATTCAGGTGTGCTCCAAACATTACGGTAAATGTTTGCTTGGTAAATGATGCTGTAATGTGAATATTAGCGCCCAATTAAAAGCTAAGGAGAGCTTCCTCACGGTCCCATTTACAAAACATAGTTTGTGAATAACAATTGTTGATAATGTAGTGTTGTAGAAGTGTAAGCTTAAACTTAAACTTGCTTGGAACAGAGCACAGATTGCCATAAATATCTGTTGTTAAATAATGTGTCCCGTTGATGCATGACTTGAAATGATAGATGTTACAACATTTAAACAGGCCACACTTTATTGTTTGAATCAAAACAATCTCTGTGGTCTTTTCTCTCCTGCGCCTCTCCTATTGCATTATTCCATTATTATATTCCCCATTTATCCGTCACGCCTTGTGGCGTTTTATGGAGCCACATTAAGTGAATCCCACCCCGGGCTTTGGGTGAAATGTCCCAGTGCAGCTGTGGTCGTGGCGCTTCAGGCGCCCCGCCCCCCACCGCCTCAGAACCCATTCACAAAATCAGATTACGGGACATTGACTTTTACAGCCGCATCAGTCTCCCCCACTCGGCTGTCCTCGGGCTGCAAAGGCCTCTGGGAAATGTAGTCCCTGTGCCGACCGTGGGGGAAACGTCTAATGTTTTCAGAGGGGCGTAGTTTAGGAATCTAAATGGTTTTCTATTCTAGAATCTGCTCTAAATCACATTCAGCTGCAGTTTTGAGCAAACAATGATGGTTCAATTTCAGCCAAAGGTTTTCTGTGCTTTTAAAAATTCACAGATTTATTGTGTGTTTGTAGAATTAAAAATACAGTATTTGTACTTTTAACTGTTTTTGTAAAAGGGACAAGTGCTGCAAATTAGCTTCTGCTATAAGCACTACTTATTCATCAGACTGTTACAGTTTGTCTATGTTTTTGTATCTGTCCCTATCAAATAATAACATAAATAAAAAGTATTACATTTGACTTGCTGCTGCCTGCAGGAACTTTCTTTATTTGTAGCAACAAAATCTGAAAAATGAATAGAGCCAGGTTTAAATGAAGATTGTCCTTGAACAAACTAGTTTTAGTGCAGGCAAAAATTAAATTTCTATTAGTTTGTTGGAGTCAAATATAATTAAACCAGGCTAGGAAAAATATATGGAAAAATCCTTGTGAAAAATCCTTAAGTACAAGACTGAACAATAGGTCTGTAGGTGCTACTTATGCAAAATGCACAGTTTTGTCTGAAGCTAATGCTTGAAGCAATATAAGACTTGATTACTCACTGACAAGACTGAATAGGAAAACTGTGTGTAGAGTTTGGTGGTTAAGTTCTGATTTATGCAGTAGTGATGTGCAGGTTGCTGCCCGCGGATCAGATCGGGTCATGTATGATATTCTCCTGATGGCGGGGCGGGTTGGGGTGGGTCAGGGGGTACGTGTGTTCTTTTTAGCCTATTTAGCCTTGTCTAATTGTAACATCTTTGCAGCTGTTTTTTGTCGTAAATATGAGGCGGATTTTTATAAAACAAGCAGCTCGTGATCCAGAGAACACTTATATGCAGCCCAACATCCTGTGTTCTTGGTATGTGTCTCTGAGCATCGGTTTACTTTACCTCTGCTCTTTGCCCCGTCTGCAGGAGGGAGTACGCAAGGGGATGAGACATGCCAGTCCCGTTCATTTCTGAATGAATACAACTACTCCTTATTCTGCCTGATTCCTGCCTCTTGCAGAGTTGCATCTTGTGGCTAGTTTTAGGCCACTTTCAAGCACCTTTTTGGACGGAATTAAAGCGGTGGTCCATTCAGACCTGTCATATTTACAAATGATGCATTATAGATTATAATGCATCATTTGTAACGGTTGCGGGGCGGGCTGGGGCACTGACCCGTGCATCACTATAGATACAGTAATGTGTGTGTTTCAGTTGAATCTGGAGAAGCGCTGGCAGATGAACGTGTCCTGTACGGTGGAGTGTCCCGTGAACTGTCAGCTCTCGGAGTGGTCCTCCTGGTCAGAGTGCTCCCAGACCTGTGGACTGGAAGGTACGGACCGCTCCTTTCTTCTTGCACTGGATTATGTGGCGCAATAGACGTGTCCTCCACATTCTGAGTCATTCTGAGCTTAAACTATGTTGATCAAGGCACAACTCATTCGTCAGTTTGCTTTGTATTTTGGCAAATTCTCCTTGCTGCCTGTGGAGGGCGCTCCAAGCAACTCGCAAGAGGCCACACAGTTTCTATTTCGTTTTAATTTTTTATGTAGTCTTTAATTTGTTGGCAAAAATATTTGGACATTTTACTCATAGTTTTTGACTTTTTCAGCAAAGTGATTACATTTACTAAAGTTATAACAAAAAAAACTAGTCGGCGAGATTACCACTGCCTCAAAGAGCAGTTTTACTTATAAAACGGGAATGATCAAAGCTGAGGTGCCCAAAAGCAGGTTTATAAGCCCCACGACTACTTTTAGCCACGTTCATGGTCTGGAGGACTTTACCTGTTGTGCATGTTTTAGGTTGATGGGTGACGCTTTTGAACTCTGTGACAAAACACACACACACACAGGGAGAGTGGGTAAATTCAAAAACAGAAATTAAAAAAGAGAAATTCCAAACAGAAACCCCGCACACAGACTGGAAACTAGCGTCACCTTAAAGACTGAAATGACGCTCAATTAAAAAATAATGTCAGTACTTAAAAAACATAAAGGAGAAAAAAAGTGTTCCCTTGATTTCAGTTGGTCAGTAAAATCATCTGTCAATGGAACAAGTATTCTGGTGCTTAAAATATGAACATGATATAAATTACTATTGTAATTAGATAATAAATCTAAATTTACTGAAATTAAGTTGTTTTCCTTCTTATTTTAAATGCAAAAAACTTACATTGACAGATTTCCACTAATTAAGGTCAAATATTGAATCTAACTTATTTTGTATGATTGGTAACTTGTCTTGCTAACGCTCTCCATTTGGTATCTGAATTGCTTCCCTCTGTCTGGCGCCCTCTGCAGGTAAGATGTGGCGGCGGCGCTGGGTGGTGCAGGCGTCTCAGGGCGACGGTCGGCCCTGTCCTCCACACATGGAGCAGTGGAAGCCCTGCCCCGTGAGGCCCTGCTACTCCTGGAGGTACAGCCAGTGGTCCGAGTGCAGGGTGGAGGTGCGTACTATATTCATGACAAATGTTTATTATAAATATGACTTAGTTCAAGGCCCTATACCTGATAGTTTGATAACAAGCAATAAGAGAGGAAGCTACTAAATTAAGATTTTAGTTGTGGTTTAGACTCATTCCCAACTTTCCTAACATACAATATTTGTAGCATCTCAATTCTTCACAGTGACGAGTTTATAGCCACATTTCACACTTTTCAGGGTCACTTTCACAGAAATGCTAGAAAACGAACCCGCAAGTTCAGGAAATTGATACAAATACTTTATAATTAGATGCACAGTGTTTTTCCCATAAATGTCTGGAGGACTAAATACTAAAACTAATTGACCTTTCGCAAAAGCCCCGCCCCCTATGCTAGCTCCGTCAAGAAGGGGTGTTTATCATGTATCATAACGTGGGAGAAGTGACTCTTTTTTGGTACAATACCATCGCGATATTGTCCAGATCGAGGCAAAACAGGTTGCAGTGTGCAGTGGAGGAAAATATGTGAAATAGGTAACAAAGGGGACACTACAATAATCAAGGCTAAAACACCGGGGTACTTTAGGAAATCGAGAAAAAAAAAGCTCTCGGCGAGTTCTCTTCTTATAGTCCGGTGTTGATTTAATTCTGTCCAGTCTGCTCCTGCTGTGGAGGAGAGAGAGGCTGCAGTGGCTTTGTCTCCCCCACACGCTCAGTGAGGTAACATAAAAGTCGTGATTCTCTAGCATATACATAATATATTTAACCCGCGATGTCCCATGTTAGGGGTGTTGAAAAATATATCACGATATAACATCGTATCGATCCAAAAAGTGCCCGTATCGTATTTAAACATCTATTTTTGGGGAAATGTTCATTGCAGCGTATCTCCTTGGTCTCGCACTTTTACTTCCGCCCGCTAGATGGCAGCACACAGCTCGCTTGAGTAACACTAGAATCTAGTGAGAGTTAGAGAAACACAGGACAAGTTTTACCATGGAAAAGAAAGAGCTATGAGACGCTCTGGGGCTCTTTTAAAACTCTACATTTGGCCTCACTTTGGCTTTTACAGCAAAGACAGAGACCTGGATTATTACGAGAGCCACCAGCTGTGTGCAGATGCACCGCTGTGTTCGGAGAGGATTTATCTTCGTAGCACTAGCATGGATTTATCTTCATAGCATTTCTTAAGGAATAAAACGAAGCCGAGGAAAAACTAAATACAGCAGCCTCATGTTAAACTTGTATTTAAAAAGAGCCTGCTGTATTTAGTTTCCCCTCTGCTTTGTTTTTTTTGTGCTGCTGCTAACACAAAAAGATTTCGAAGAGATTAGCGCTATCGTCACGGTGATGCCCGTGTTGTCATTATGTCCCTGATCTATGAGTGACACCCGTTGTTGAGTAGATAAGGTTTAAATGCCCCGTCTGAGTTAGCATATATTTTAATGGATGAAACCCATAACAGTTATTACTGACTCCCAACTATAGAAATACTAGAAAACGTGCATCCCCAGTTTTTCATTACTAAGTTTCCAAGAAATCTGTTTTCCATTCAAAGTTACATAATCACCATACAACACCACAGTCACAAGCACATTAGTGAAACGCATTTATATCATATCATAGATAGATAGATAGATAGATAGATAGATCAAATGTATTTGATACAAATCTAATGGTGGACTAGTTTACTGAATAGTTGTTTCCAAAGTAGTAAAAAATAATCGCAATAATCGTCTAATACTTTAATATCGGGATATATCGTATCGCGACCCTTGTATCGGGATACGTATCGTATCACCTGAGACTAGGTGATACACACCCCTATCCCATATGCTGTCAGTGCAGGGCCAATATATCTGAAATATCTAGACTCTGCTCAGAGAAACTAAACTCGTCCTGTAGAACTTAGAAAGTAAATGTGGCAGATATTCCAGCTTCAGAAACCGCTTTTTGTGATCCAGCAACAACAGCTCATGAAACTCTTGGCAAACGACTTGACGGACGGTAAACTTAAATTAGCTTAGCTCTAGTTAGTAGGCGGTATTAATTCAGCTCGTTTATTGACTTTGAAAGGCAGGAAACGGATCCCAAGCCATTCGTTTCAATGGGAGGATATCCAGGGAATGTCCGGTAGCAACAGTTGCTATGAGGTATGATTGGACAATGACCGTTTTGGGAAGAGGTTTTGTGAAAGGTCAGTTGCATTTATGCATGTATACCGATTATGCTTTATGAGTGTTTTTACATGTGATAAAGGCCCCAGTGAGTTAAGTTTTAAAAGGATTCCTACATTTTTCCATTTCTGAGCAGAAACGAAAGACCTTTTTCCCCCATTTCTGTTTCTGTATCAATCATTCAACATTTATTTGTATACACCTTTTACAAAGAGCTTCACAGAACGCAGCTAACACAGAGCAAAGATAAAAACAGTTAATCAAAAAGCCAGTGTAAATAAGTCAGTTCAGAGATGGGGGGAAGTGCGTTCCTGAGCTTGGGTTTATACACAGCAAATTCTTATAGTTGGACTAGGGCACCACAGGTGTTTGACCTGAAGAACACAGCAGGATGATGCAGGGTCAGTAGGTCAGAGAGGTAGGTCACCATTTATGGACGCCATCCAGAACTCAACAAGGAGCCAGTGGTTGAGAGAAGGCGAGCTGCCGCACATAAAATCACAAGCAGCAGATCAAATGTAATCATTAATTCATTTGTTTTTTCTTGCCCTTTTAAAGTTGTTTATTAATTGTACATAAGATACCTCTCTTTACTATGACTTGTTTGCACATTATCCTGTTCTTCTTAGATAGCACATTTTCCCGTTTCTATTTGTACCCCTGAGTGATTCTTGAGAACTGATGTAACACGTGATTTTTCTCCGTTGTAAGATCAATAAAGGCTTATCTTAAAAGCGAAGTGTGCAGATGGTAGAGCACCTTGTCTCATGATTAAAAGGTCGAGGGTTCGAATCCCAGCTCCTGAACATGCACTTTTTGTTCTTATATTGATTGATCTCAATTTTTTGATTCTATTTTTATGTTTTCATAATAAAAATTAACACGGGCGGCTGATTCATAAACGTTCTTTTATACAAACTTCAGTTCAAACAAAAACAAACGCTTTCCTCCAGTTTCATTTAACACACAAATCTTCCATTGTCTCGTCTAAACTCCAAAACCAGGAGCTGTTTCTGCTAAATAATTGTAAACTATGCGATTATAAAGATCAATGACAATTATTGAGATTGACCAAAGTAGGGTGAATTTCTCCATTGTGATATCAGTAAATGTCAGGGAATTTACAACTTTCGGCAAACGCTCTGTTATCTTCTGTCATAGAAATAAACGGATTAAAAACACCAGATCACACCAGAACCATCGTTTTACTTGTAATACAGCCTTCCAGCTTGCTAAATTCTTCAAAAAACCCACAGAATACAGACATCTTACAGACTTTATACAAAATATAGCCACTCCCATTTTCCTATAACTTTCCGCTCCCCTCAGTCAGGTTGGGGCTGGTTCTTCTCCGTTGGGGCATACCCAAGACCCCCTCCCCTGCTTCCTGAGAGGGGCATTCCGTTAGGGCCATAAAAGTGGTGCAGGTGATAAGAACATCTGTTTTCTTCCCTTAACTTCAGTGCCTTAACCAAACAAGACACGAGACCTTTGACATTTGGCCTCCAACATCAACTCAAGGTTTAAGCATAAACCAACGTTATCTTAACTTACAGGTCACGTAATTACCAGATGGTCCCCAGGACGTCAGGAAGTCACTTTAACACATGCTTAGTTCAGCAGGTCATTGCTTACGAGTACATTTGGGAATATACTTTTCAATCACACACAAATTCATTGCAATACACAAAATGTAAACACATGTGATAAATCACAAATATCCTGACATTCCCCCCTTTTTATCCTGTGTTTAACATTTTCTTCTCAATTTCAGACTAATACCATATCGAGCAGTGTTCACACGTTAGAATAAGCAGTTTCCTTCAAGCATTGGATGTCACAATAAGTTTTCACAAAGAATAACATTCTGTTAATCACCCTTTTGAAGACAAAGAAGAAACAAGTAACAAGCAAAATAAAATCAAAACGGCCCTGAGATTTCAAATCTCACACTTTGCCGGCTTGTCACTTACTGCACTTGCTATTACCGTTGACTTGGGCAAGGTTTGTGGATAACCGTGCCACAGACTCCACTCTGCGGTGTTGTTAAACATGAGACCATTAGAATCACAGTCCTTGTAATGGTACACTATTCAGTTACTCAAATTGCTGGATTTAACATGGCAAACTGTCATAATTATCACTTTGACGTCGTCACATAATAACCATTCATTCCATGCGGAGTAAAAATCGCCATTACCATTACATTAGTGACTCTGCTTATCTTAATGCTTTGATTCCTTCATCAAATGCTTTAATGGTTGTTTCAATGTAGGAAGTCATACAAAAAATGCAAAGTTTCCAATATTTTGCCCACTCCAAACGTACCCAATTCATAATACCAATCGTCACTGTTAATTCTGGATGCTTTGTAAGGGCATCTTTAACAGACACTATACGAGTACGATGGCATTTCAAACAGGAAACCTCTCGCAAGGCGTTGATGTGCCTTTCCCGAGCATAGACTTCTCATAACTTCAAACTCACAACCTTTATAGCTGACATGATGTACATTGTCAATATACCCCATAGTAATGATAGTACATTACTATCAGTGTTTCACTTCTTTTGATGTCGTTAAGTTCAGAATTGCTGCAGTCATGGACTCTGAATGTCTCAAGTTCAACTCGTTCACAGTCATGGACTCTTTCCACTGACAAGAGTCTTGAGATATTTATACTGATTGGTGTTGGAAAAACCAGTATAATGCATTGTCCATTGTTCTTCTTCAATAGTCTCTTCAAAATGTCTCCTTCAAAAAGTATTTTTCAAAGAGTTTCTGTCTTTCTATCTTCTCGCAGTGTGGGTTACTAGCACCTTACTTTGAAAACCCGTACATGTGCTTTTCTTGTGTACCACTGTCGCTCTGGTGGCTTAGTAAGGAAATGTTCTGCTTCGATGACCTTGAGAAGGCAGGGTGCCGGACCCCTCCCCCTCTGTGTTATTCAGATTTTTCCTCCACCCACCAGCTTGCAACATGAGATGGATTCTTGTTGATTTCTTTTTGCGACACAGTGGATGGCGTTGATGAAGGCGTGGATGGGAGTACTCGACTTGGCTCCTCCCACCTTGGCTAGGCCACCCCTTGCGACACAGCATGGATGGAGTGGAAGGCTGCAGCTGGGAGCACTGGATTTGGCGCCTCCCATTTCAGCCAGGTCACGCTTTTGATGTTGTGACCTTCAGTCCCACACCACCATGATCCATCTCCTTCTGTCTTCCTATGAAAATGTTTAAGAAACTCTGGCAGATTATTTGTTCTCTTTCTTAAAATCAAGTTCTTTTTTCTTTTTCTTTTTTCTCTTTTCGATTGCAATTTTGGCAAACCTAAGGTTTCCAATATCGTTTTGAAAGGGTGTTAGTTTTAACCCTTCTGTTTGGAGGGTGTAAAGACTTTTTTTGGAAGTCAATACATTCAGACAATTCATTATTTTACATAACACTTTAGTTACAGTTCTAGTATTTGGACTTAAACAGACAGTTCCATCCATTCCAAAAAATGCAACCATTATAATTTCTCTCATATGCATTTTCTCCAATGGACTTCCTGGTTTTGTAAAAACTCTTCTGTTGCCCTGTGCAATGTTTTTCTGCACATTAAACATTGACTAAATTTTTTTTTTTTTAGTAAATATTAACCCCATATTCATATTTATTATAATTCTCATTATAATACTTTGTCTACTAGGTATAATATATCTATATCCCCCTCTTTGAGACTGTTCATACACACGTCTCAAATTCTTCAACCAAGAACGTAATACTAATTTAGTTTGTCTATCTGTCTTATTGCCAATCAAGACAGTATTTCTCTGTTTGTGCGAGACTCGTTTTTGTCCACAACAAGGAGTTTCACTAACCTTATAGCCTTTAATTATTCGTTTTAATCATGGGTTACCACTTTGCCTGTAGAAGCTCTAAAACCACTTAGCTTCAATTATTATCAAAATAATTTTCTCTATGCCTTTTGCAAATTTCAAGCAACTTATAGGCATATTTTCTACATATGTAGATAATTACTTTTTTCAGCAAATAATTTACACCATTTTTAGTGCAACTATTTTCTTTGCTTATGCAGATACATTTCAAAGTAATTTTCCTCATAACTGCATAAGCTACACAATTTTCGTTTTGCAAAAATACTCCTCCACTCATAAATAGTGTATCGTTTTATACACTAATTGAGTTTCATGTGAACATTTTCCAGCACTTTTCCCTGGGTTTGGCACCAGGCAACTATGTTCAAAATGATGCCACATTTTTTCCTTACATTCTTGAATGTAAGTACAAACCAATGCTGACTTGCATTGCTGAAGCCTATGACACAAAAATACTTTTCAGTTGGATTCATAGCGTTTAAGTAATGTCTGTGAATTTGAAACATTGGCTTTCTGCTACACAACATTATCGTTTGCTCTTAATTTTATACCCTCCTCCAAGCTACTGAAGGTGGTGCCTTTTTGATTGGAAAAATAGATGTGTTCCATGTTTATCTGAACACAAACTATTATTCCTGCCTTTTTCAAATCTCCAATTACTGTTACTATACAGACTTTGGCATAAAAGGATTTCCTTAATCCCATGCCATGAAATAGGCCTTTAATGTTTACTGAAGTCACACCTTTAATTGCGTCTGGTGGACTTTTAGACCACAAATTTTCAAGTAAATCAATTAAACATTCTTAATTTATGCACCAATTTATCCTTAATTGGATCTGGACCCGGTAAATATTTCTAACTTTAGTTTTTTCTCGGGTACCATACATTTTATGCTTTTTGTTTTACACAGGATTCTATTAATCCATAAATTGTTTTGGACTATTTTCTAATCTTTCTGAGAGGTCTGTATACCTCTGTATACTTCACAGAAATTACTAATGGTAGTTTTCTACAAAAAGTCTTTGGAATCTTTCCAAAAGAACACTAAAAAGTCCTGAACTTCACACCACAGCACCACAGGACACCACACTCGCTCCCCTTCAGCCTTAGCTGAAATTCTAAAAGCTAATTTTAGATGCTTTGATTTAGTACTGCTCTGGCAAAAATGTTTCTACTTAAAAAATGTAATTTTAGCATTTTTTACATTTAATTCTCCTTTTGGAGCCTTTAAAGTCTGTTTTTTCCTTATTCTTTTCTAAGTTACATGATAGGCAGAACTGTTGCCTCTATTACTTTTCAATTCCTATTAGTTACTTTACTTTTCTTTTCACTCTTCACATAAATGAAGACAAATACACTTTACTTAGATTACAACCATATATTTCACTTTTTTCCTAATGCTTTCCTGGATCTCTCTCTCCATCTCTCTGTTTTTCTCTCTCACCTGTCGGTCTCTGAGTCTTATCTATTGGCCTATGACTCGCACCTATCGCCTGTCGGTCTCTGAGCCTTTTTGACTCGCACCTGTCGGCTGTCGGTCTCTGAGCCTTACCTATTGGTATATGACTCGCACCTGTTGCCTGTCGGTCTCTGAGTCTCTCCTGTCGGACTCTGAGTCTCACCTATTGGTGTATGACTCGCTCCAGCCGGTCTGACTCGCACCTGTCGGAGTTTCCTCTGTACTTTCAATCTACTTTTTCAACAATGTGCTTTTCAGAATTGGCCCCAGCCAATAAATAACCCTCTTCTAAATAGATTAGACAATAAAACGTAAATTTCGATTAGGGTGATCAGGCCCAATCGCAATCCACATTTCCGTCTTTAAAATGGCTTATTCTCCCCCCTCATGGTCAGGAGATCCATTTAAACTACTCCCCTCTTATCTTTTTATTACCCTTTAGGAATGTTTCTACTCTGCTCTACTTTTCACATGCATTACATGTTGACAAGAATTCTAAGTTAATATTTGGATATATATTTTCAGGTCTTCGACCATTTTAATATGACCAAATTCAATTGTTTTCTCTAAGTTGAAGTAACATTTGCATGTACTGTGAGACATGTAGACCTAAAGTCTTTTACAGTCTCAGTTTACATTTACTTGCACTGTGAAATATTTCTCGTAATTTGTATGATTAACATACTTAACTTTGGATTTTTCCAAAAATGAATCATGCTTGAGCACTGTTTTTTCTTGTACTCTTGAGCAAGGCACTCCTTAACATGCACAGACTTTTCTGTATAAGGCATTTTCTCTTATTCTACTCTACTTTGCTAGACTATTTTAAAATCAGACTTACTCTAGATTAAAACAGTAATAGCAAGGACTTACTTACATTACAAGGCACAATTCTTTACTATTTAAGTTACTTTGTACGAATTAAACTTTTCATTAACAAACACTTATTCACACGTATTACAGTTACAATTAGTTTCATGAGAACCTTTGTTCACAAGCAAAACTAATTATCTCTGTAATTTTTATGGGCACACTTCTTAGGACTTTTCCTCTAGTTTACATTTTAACCATATTCAGGCATAGCATTTTTCTTTCACACACATACTTTTTGACATGTCAACTGGAGACCATTCTCCTCCGGATTTTGGCTCTATTCGGGCTGACCTGTGTTGTGTTTGCGTTGTGCTCCCTTCTCTGGTTCGATGTCCCGTTACGATGCAGCGACAGGATGGCGGAGTCGTCCTCTGCCCACGTGAAGTCGTGGTCTCTCCGGCGGTCATTTTTCTCTCCGGAGCTGTGCGCACAGTTTTCAGATTTCGACGACCGTCCTCCTCTCGCTGCAGCTGTGAAAAGACCAGGCTCGATAGGACCAATATGTCAGGGAATTTACAACTTTCGGCAAACGCTCTGTTATCTTCTGTCATAGAAATAAACGGATTAAAAACACCAGATCACACCAGAACCATCGTTTTACTTGTAATACAGCCTTCCAGCTTGCTAAATTCTTCAAAAACCCCACAGAATACAGACATCTTACAGACTTTATACAAAATATAGCCACTCCCATTTTCCTATAACTTTCCGCTCCCCTCAGTCAGGTTGGGGCTGGTTCTTCTCCGTTGGGGCATACCCAAGACCCCCTCCCCTGCTTCCTGAGAGGGGCATTCCGTTAGGGCCATAAAAGTGGTGCAGGTGATAAGAACATCTGTTTTCTTTCCTTAACTTCAGTGCCTTAACCAAACAAGACACGAGACCTTTGACATTTGGCCTCCAACATCAACTCAAGGTTTAAGCATAAACCAACGTTATCTTAACTTACAGGTCACGTAATTACCAGATGGTCCCCAGGACGTCAGGAAGTCACTTTAACACATGCTTAGTTCAGCAGGTCATTGCTTACGAGTACATTTGGGAATATACTTTTCAATCACACACAAATTCATTGCAATACACAAAATGTAAACACATGTGATAAATCACAAATATCCTGACAGTAAAGACTAATCTTATTTTAGAGATTTTGATTTTGATTTCGATTAAATTTTGCTCTACCTCCCGCCGGAGATGGTACTTTTTACTGCAAGTTTAGTAAATCCACACAATGAAAACCTTCAAAAACTAAAATTTAGAGCAGTGCTGGCATTATGGTTACAAGCCTAAATAAAAATGTTTGAATGCATTGACCACCAGCCTGTGGCTGCATAGAAGAAGAAGAAGAAGAACAACGTCATGTGTGGAGGACAAATGGAATAGCATATCAACATCAAAACCCTCTCCTCACTGTAAAGTCTGGAGCAGGAGAGTCATGCTGTGGGGCTGTTTTGTTTCCTCAGGGCTTGGACAACGTGCTATCATCAATAGAAAAATTAATTCGCAAGTTTATCAAGATATTTTGCAGAAAGTCCTGAGACATTCACAACAGAATGTGAATAAGTAAGTGAACCCTTGTATTAAATATCAGCTGATCCTTGTTTTGCAGCAATAACTGCTTTCCTGTAGTTGCAGATTAGACGCTCACAACAATCAGGATGAATCTTGGACCATTCCTCTTTACAAAACTGCTGCAGTTTAGTGAGATTCAGGCTTATAACATGTCATTGTTTGGGTGGTATTAGTTTAAGCAAACACTGTTTATTCATTCTTATGATTTTGATGAAGATCAGACCACATTTTATGACAAATTTAGCTGTCATAAAATGTGTAACTCTGCTCTCAGTCAGTTCAGCGAAAGTGCGAAAGCTCTTTCTGATTTCAACACCTCAGTCATTATTTGAGCAATTTACATAAAATGAAAAATGTTTGTGTGACTTTATTTATGTCTAAAACAGCTGCAGCCCAGTTAAAGGAACAGGCCACCATTTTTCCATACTGAGATATGTTCTTACCTGAGCTTAGACAAGTTGATGCGTACATGTCTGGTCTTTGTGCGTGCGCTCAGTCACGCACATGTTGTTAGCATTTAGCCTCTCCCAGCAAAGGTATAGCTCCAAACTGGGGAGAAGTTTGAAGCTACCAAGCTGTTCCACGCTTTCCCTATTTAAATACAGTTACATGAGCCTTTACACGATCCAAGTCTAGCTACACAAAATTAAACATGTACAGTGACGATATGACTGCGCCGATGTCGAATTACTCCAGGTGTTATTACGCCTCACAATATAGTGCCTCTTTTTATCCGAGAGAACATCTCAGTATGGAAAAAAGGTGGCCTGTTCCTTTAAACCCTTATAGGGTAATAGGACAACTGTGAGAGTCCATCATTAATATTTTTTTTTTTTCCCACGAAACGTCCTGACTCTCCCGATTACACAGCATGCCTTCACCAGCTATTAACTCAAATGAAAATAGTTTTTGAATTTGGTAAAAAGGCTATAACAGCAGAAGAGCATGTTCTCCATACATATACACATTAGTTCCAGTTAAAAACCAAGGCTAGCGTGTACAAATAGTGCATTTAAAAAAAGCCTTGATAAAGTGTAATGTCGGACTCTCTGTATTTGACATTTAAGACATCCCTTCCATATTTATCATCCAAACTCTTTTATTATTAACGGCAACATCGACCCGTTTTCTTCCTCCTGAAACAGCAGCCCTGACGTTCAATCGATTCTCCCCGAAAAGCGAAGCCCAACAGAGAGAGAAAAGTTCAACCTGCTGCAGAACCAGATACTTTTAGATGAACATAACGGGAGCCCCCTTCTCCGCTAAATCAATCCTTATAACCTTCAGCGCTTTCCGTCAGTCTCGGCCTGCGCTGTGGCAGAAAGAGTGGCAGCATTTGCATTTTATCATGCGATCGGTGCAGTCGGCAGCCTCGGGGTTAGAGTGGAGAAATTTGGCTGTGATGGTGCGAAAAACTCAGCCAATGACAAACTAATTTTTCTCTTTATCCGTATATTGGGGCAGAAGTGAGAAACCGGCAGCTCAGCCCCAGTTCCCAGCTTAATATTGTTTTTTCTGTGTTTATTTCGGTTGAATCGGTGCATTGTTGTTGAATGTAAAACGTGTGGAAGCTGAAAAATGCACTTTGAGACACAATTTTCGCCTCATTTTTGTGCAGATTAAGTATTGTCTTGATCAAAATTGAAGAGTTTTTTTGTGCTTCTGTTTATTGTGCTAAAATCAAGGCTTTAAATGTCATTCAAAAGCATTCAGTTGGATCAAACTGGCATCCAGATTTCTTGATAAGTAATGACATAGCTCAACATTTTTACTGCCTAAGTTTGTCAATGATATTCCCTGTTGGAATGTTTGCAACTCTTAAGTTATGAAATATTGGTGAATAGTTTATGTATTCGATATAAAGCTTCCTAAAGATCATCAGGGGGAGGCTGAACAGATTCAGAGTTCACGTCCTCCCATCCCTTTGCCGTCGCAAGGGCCTATTGTAATTGCAACGCAGTGCGCAAAGCGCACTGTACCTAGGTGCACGAAAACAGCGCGAAGCGCTGTCCCCATGTCAAACGTAAACTCACCGTGTAAAACAGTGACTGCCCACACCATGAAAATGAATGGGGGTATATGGCCAACTGACATACGGAAGTGGATGACGAGCGCGCATGCAGAGAGTTTCCATCCTCCTTGGTTAATTGAAAATATCCATAACGGTCAGATACAAAGACTTAGACGCATATGTGACTCTGACCAAGATTCTGTCAGTCAGTCTATTGACATGCAATCACGCTTCACCCAAAGGGGATATTCTCAGGAGCTGCTGTCTCAAGCTCATACTAGAGCCTTGTCATTGAAGAGGACCGACTTGCTCACTCCTAAACCTAGACAGGAGCAAACACAGAAGCCCTTTTTTGTCACAAGTTACAGTAAAGAGGCTACCCAGGTTATACAAAGAAACTGGGATATTATTGTGAGTGATCCTCTTTTGAGAGAGGTTTTCCCTGAGCCTCCAGGAGTCAGCTTCAGAAGAGCCCCAACCATTAAAGACAAGCTTGTGAGGAGCTATCTCCCATCTACTAAGCCCACCACATGGCTCTCCCGTCCAAAAGGGAACTTTTGCTGTGGCCATTGTAGATACTGTGAGAACATGGTGAAGACTGACACTTTTATGGATCTGGCTTCTAATAGGATGTATTCTATAAATGGTTTTATCAACTGTAATAACACCCATATAGTGTATCGCCTTGAATGTCCCTGTGGGTGCTTCTACGTGGGCCTCACTAAAAGGAGGCTGAGGGATAGAGTGGCTGAACACAGATATGCCATTCGCTCCAATAACCCAAATTATCCTATGGCCAGACATTATATGGATGTCCATCACAGCCATGACTCCACCCTAAAGGTGTCAGGAATTGAGGTTATCACTCTAAATGCCAGGGGTGGTGATAAAATCTTACGCTTAAGGCAAAGAGAAGCATATTGGATCCATGCTCTTAGTGCTACAAAATACCCTGGCCTGAATGATGATCTGGACCTCTCTTGTTTTTTATAATTTTGTTGTCTATGTTTTGTCTTGTTGCCACTATACTGTGAAGACGAAATGTCTACCCCTTGTGTCCAAAAGGACTATGACAGCATGTGTCTCAATGTCCTGGCTGCACACCTGCAGTCAGGCATTACAAATTGGTTTACTGTTTGTCTCCACACACACCCTGACGAAGGCGCAAGCCGACATGCGTTGGTGTGCTTTTTAATGTTTCTGGCCCATTAATAAAGCCTTTTCTACTTTTGCAAATGATGAGTGCCTGGACCTGATTTTTCTCTGCACATGCAAAGAGCCATTTTGGACCATTTCAAACCAAATGCAAGTTTCAAAGAGCTGCAATATTTTTTACGTCCAAACAACCCAACAAAGTGATTAAAATGAATGTTGATCTGCTTAGAAAAATACAAATAAATTCACAATATTCATTAAAATTATGTTTTGTTTTTTTACGTAATACCTCCATTCAAATTTGAATAAATCACATACCACGTCCAGCATTCTGTTGCCTTTTCGATGTAATATTTTTTACCTGCTTGCACTGATTCTGCAATCTACAAAACTCATTATATTAATTCTAACACTGTAAATAGGCCTTTCTCTGCGCCGCCCTCGCTTCACCGTTTGCACCTTCACTCTCCTTCACTCTCCCCTGTCTGCAGTCGGTCACAGTGGTTTTGGAAAAGAACCAAGTCTTTTTAAGTCTCGTATGTGGCTGCCTGTAGTCACACCTCCATGGAGACGAGCTGCAGACGTCCCGCTCCAGTAGAGTTACAGTCGGGTCATTTGTGTGAATGTGGTCATCAGTGTGTGAGAGGTTGGCAGTCGAAGGGGGTGATGGCACAGTTAGCAGCTTCGCTTCTGTTATTCTACCCCAGGGCAGCTGTGGCTACAATACTGTAGCAGAAAGGGAAAGATTTACATTAACATATTGTTTTATTTATCATTATCCTATCATCACTCACTCACTCATGCACCACACTCATACACAAGGTGGGGGAAGTACGGGACAAGGACAGAGCGACGCCATGCCCCTGTGGGCGCGGGGACTTGGCAAAGCAAGGCAAATGTATTTGTACGGCACATTTCATGTACAAGACAACTCAATGTGCCTCACAGCAACACACAAACAAACAAATACAATAAAAAGCATCAAAAAATCAATCAATACAATTATATACAAAATACGTATAACAATAATAATGCATCGGTTTTATATAGCGCTTTTCTGTTCACTCTGTATAGACATACTATATGTATATATTAAAATGAGTTGAAATAGGTTCAATTGCCATAGGCAGCAGTAAATACAGTAAATGCGTTTTCAACATGGATTTAAAGTTGAGGCCTGTCTCACGTCGACACGGAGGCTGTTCCAGACCTTTGCTTGAACCATCAACCTTTCACTCATAAGAGAACCTGCTTTACCTTCTGGGGTATTAACCAACTATAACAATAAGTGCAGCTACAAGTTACAGGAAGAGAAAAAAAATACATAAGAGATTAAAAAAACAGTAAGGATGAAAATGCCACATGACATTTGAGAGAAAAAATGCACAAAAACAATGTTTAATGTGTTTAACGTAAAACTTTTGACAAATACACAAATGCAGTGAGTTGTTTACACAAGGAATGACCCATGACAATGAATAAGATGATACACCAGAGTGGAGTTTAAATTCATGACTCAAGTAGAGGTCAAAGCACTGTAAGAAGTGCAGTTGTTCAAAGGTCAAATCAAAACGTCCAGTTGAGCTTATTTGTGGTTCTTCTCGGCCGAGCGGAGAAGCTGACCCTCCTCCTCTCGTCTCCGTTTGCAGAGCGTGGTGTGCGGCGTCGGCCTGCGCTTCCGTAACCTGACCTGCTGGGTGTCGGACGGCTCGCCGGAAGACCCCGGGGCGCAGGTGGAGGAGGAGCTGTGCGCGGGGCTGGAGCTGGCTGTGGGCGGAGACAAGAGCATCAGCCTGAAGGAGCCCTGCACATTGCCCTGCCCAGGTGACCCTCACACTTCTTATCTGCTCCACAACACCGCCATCATCTTCTCTCACTCATTATAGAAGTCTGTCTGGGAGTCTTTTGGCCTTTCTTTACGTCTTCTACAGAAATCCACACTAAATCACTCAATTATGAATCCACTGTAACTTAAAGAAAGTCATCATTTTCTGGTAGTTTTAAGACGCTGCCGGTGAAAAGAGTTTTGCAGTGGTCAATTTATTTTGTCTCGTTTTCTGCTTTGAACATCTTAGTTTTAATGTCTAAGTAAAAACTCTCCCTTTAAGATGTTTATTTGATGGCTGGATGAAATCACGCTCCGTCGTGTTTCCCACACGTATGAGCACATGTCAGTATCATGTCTGCTGCGGCGTGTGGCCCCTCCCTCTCTGGTCTCGGTAAAACCCTCTCATTATCGCCTCATGTTTAGGTAAATCTCATTACTTTGCATGTCCTTATATGGTGACATGGAGGCGTGCAGGGGCGGGACATGAGGAGGGGTCATGTGCGCACAGTTAACTGGCAAAACAACTAGCCGCTACTTTCCGGTGTAACACTGTTTATTGTCCCACCGAAACACGGTAAAGGGTTCTGCCTTGACATTAATGTTAAAACTAGGCAGAGAGGGGGAGAGAGATTAACACATGACTAGTCAACTCGTCTGAAATGAGGTCGACTAGTGTTGCAGTAGTCGACTAGTCTGTTAACTAATACATCACAAAATAATAACATACACTTAAACCTGGCTCTGGCCTTTATTAATATAGAAAATATGGACAATTTTAGCCATTTTTGCAACTCATTTTATTTCTCATATTTGTCAGTAATCTACAGCAAAAGTTTCAATTTCTCTAAATGTATTGTTTCCCCCATTCACCCGCAGTGACTCGCCCTAAGTCTTATGATTATGGGCTTTAAACATGTGGAGGAGAGTTTCCTGTTCTGTGGAGGAAATATAAATACTCCTCCGAGTTATTGATGAGAGAACAGTATAGCATTAGATCTGACATGACATGTCTCCTTTAAACTGTCATTAATGTTGCAGCCATCTGAAAAGAAACCAGATTCCTTCTCTTGGAGAACGCCCCCTAGTGGACACCGGCCTCTCTGCATGTGCTGGTTTGATCCAGAAACGCTGAGGACTCGCTAAAACAACAGCTGTGATTAAAACCATGCGCAGGTTTTCATAAAAGACACAAATCGATGATGCGAGTGAGCCTCGCGGGCGCTCCGCGGAGACCAGCAGACTCCACTTATTACAGAGAGCTGCTAATGCCGTCTGCATCGATCTGCGTATGAACACGCTTCATTTCTGATACAGACACGGGTTGTAAAAAATAAAACTGTGCTCTCAAATGGATCGGCGGACGCGCTCGTCAATAGTAAGGACGTTTATGAATGAGTATTGAGTGCGCTGGATTACATTAGCGTGGGTGAAACTGCAGGCCAACCGTTAGCGAAAACCAGAAACCAAACGCCGTGAAGTCAAAGCTGTTCCTATCGTTAGAGCAGTGGTTCCCAAAGTGGGGGTCGGGACCCCTCGGGGGGGTCGCGAGGTCTTGGGTGGGGGTCCCCAGATGATTTCAGGATTAAATAAATTTTAAAAATGCTACTGTTTTAGTATATTTTTTAGTGTAAAACAGCATACAGCATGTGAAATCCATTCAAATATTCAAAATATACCAACTTTAAATACATATTAACTTGATTTAATAATGTTTTTCTTCCCTAAAGTAGTGTAAGAGGCAATAACAGTACACATACAATGGGGGTCCCGAGTTGTTTACGTGTAAATTTTCGGGGTCCCAGCCAAAAAAGTTTGGGAACCCCTGCATTAGAGCACTGTAACGGCATAAAGAGCAGTATTTTTAAGGCAGGACACAGCAGGTCAAAAATAAATTATGTATTAGCCACAAGCAGTTTGGGTCTTGTTTAGTGTTTAGCAAAATAGACCTGGTCAAATTTCAATTGCACTTTGTTTTTCTGGGTTGAGTGTTCAATGAGTCAGTGAGTTATGCAAATGAAAAATGTATTATTTATGCACTTTGCTACATTGCTTACTACTGCATTTCTGTCTTTTTAGACTCATCTTTTTTCTGTCACTTATTTCCTCACAGACACTTCTGTGTTCTCTCCGCTGGCCTGAACCACCTTAAACTAACTCTCAGAGAGTTGCATTGAGTTGCCTTGTGTATGAAATGCGCGGTATAAATAAAATTGCCTTGCCTTGCCTTCAACTTCACTTTGCTCTGAGTCAGTTCAGTCCAATGGCGTCTCCTCCTTCAGCACTGAATGCAAAGCACTTTCTCCTGCTGTGGCTGTAGTTCAGTTAAAGCCTTTGGGGCCTGTGAGAGTCCATTATTAATAGAGGGTTTTTTTGGCGGCCCAGAAGTACTGCAGCCCACCGGGAAACGTCCTGACTCTGCCGATTACCCAGCATGCCTTTGGCGTGGACTTTGGCTGCTGACGTCTTCCAGTAAATGGCCATATTTGTATTGGAGCGTTGTTGGGGGGATTCTGTGTGTTGCATGTGGGCATTTGTGAGTATTTGCGAACGAATATGTTAAAGTGACAAAACGCCATCAAATAAACATCGTGAAGGGAGAGTTTGGTTAATTTTTTATTCTGACGTTAAAACTGAGATGTGCAGGAACAAAAATCATAAAATTATCTCATGCATGAAAAATCCTTGTTTTCACCTGCTGCGTCTCACCTTAAGATTCTTTTTAAACCAGACTAATGTTTTCGGTGGGACAACAACGCCATCTGCAGGCTGACTTCTTCACTACAGTATCCCAGGTGTGCAAAAGCAAAAAAGCACCCTCATCCCGGTCAACTGTCCCGGGGGCACTGCTCCTTTATCCGGCAGCGCGGTTTACTGACCTCTGCCACAAGGATTTTAACTCTGCTCCGCCGTGTCCACAGGACATTAAAAAGGATTGAAAGGTGTGTCACTTTAACATACATACAGGGGTCCCTCGTTTATCGCGGGGGTTACGTTCTAAAAATCAGCTTTATTTTTTACAATTATTATATACGTATGTTTTAAGGCTGTGAAACCCCACACGTTATACACTTTCTCACATGGGATCTCTTATGCCTGGTGTCACTGTGTGATTTTTTTTGTCATAAATGATTTTTAGATACATTAGTCACATTACAGATGTGGGGATGGAAACATCGTGAGCTCCTCTCGTCTCCGCTGTGCGCTTGTTTAAACAAAGAGACAATCGTAGCTACGACCAAAGTTTAATCGTAGCAGTTTCAGGCTTCAGAAGGCGAGTGTTTAGCTGAGGCGAGCGCCACATGCTAGCGGTGTTTATTTCTGCAGAAAAGTGCAGAGAAAGTCCTGTAAAATGCAGAGAGACTCTGATGTGTTGAGACGCTGACAGAGATCCTCTCTGTGTTACGGTTGAAGTGGAGTGAGAAAAATAAACCCAAAATGCAGGACTGCAACAAAACTGGTGATGTTTAATGAATGATGAAAACAAAATAACAGAAACTCAAACAAACGAGGCTGTCATAGACAATGACACGACAAAGGACAAGGGAAACACAGGGGTAAAAATACATGAGGAACCGGGACACAGGTGAAACACATCAGGGCGGGGCAAGTAACGACGGAAGTCAAACAGAAAATCACAAAGACCAAAAAGACAAAAAGTCAAAATAAAATACAAAGCACAGATACAAACACAAAACAAGGTAACAAAAAGCTGAATCGTGACTCTCTGCAGCGAGAGGAGGCTCACTCTACGACTAGCCAATCAGGACGCGGAACACGATGCGTGTATGGCGTTCATACACTGTAAAAAAGCTGCGAAAGGTGAAGCGTGTGACCTCAGTCACAGAAATACAAATGCTCTGGTCAAATATTCCACTGTCCTTGTGATGGGATGATTGGCTCTTTTTGGTGAAAGAAATGGCTCTTCATTTTTTTTACATATACAGTTTAAATTTCAGGCTTGTTAAATGAGCTCTCTCTCTCTCTCTCTCTCTCTCTCTCTCTCTCTCTCTCTCTCTCTCTTTCTCTCTCTCTCTCTCTCTCTCTCTCTCTCTCTCTGTGCAGCTGTCAATCATCAACAGTGGTTGTGCAGAGATCTGCAATTTTCAGTATCACTCGGGGTGGGGAGGGTGCTGCTGGTGCAGTGGCTTATGGGATGGCACATTCAGGTTCAGAAAACTTCAATGATCCTAAAGGGCAATTCATTTGTAACAAACCTCAGAGCATTTCACAAACACATCCCAAACAGTCACTGTGTGTCAGTCCCAACAGTTCAGACGAGAGTAGAGGCTCAGGAAAAACAATATTTCAAGAACAATAATAAAATAGAGCAAATTTCAAATAGTCTGTTAAGTTAAGTTAAATTAGGTTAAGGTATACTTTATTAATCCCCGTAGGGGAATTCGTTCTCTGCATTTGACCCGTCCTCAATGCCCCTGGGGCGACCTGTAAGAGCTGTGAGTACCAGTGTAGGCCGGCGCTCGGGGACTCATCTCCAGATGTGGAGCGGGGCTACTGGTTAGAAACATCTGGCCGGAGGATTAACCTATTGTACATGTTTTTAGTGGGAGGGGACACTGCAGTACCCGGAGGAAACCTACACAGACATGGGGAGAACATGCAAAGGCCACAGTAAGGACCCGTCCTGGTGGGAATCGAGTGCTAACCCCTGCGCTCCTTTCAGAATTCAACAGTTCAGTGGCATGGGGACAAAAGAGTTGGAGAAACTATTAGTTTTCCAAAAAGGTGGATATAAACGACGACCAGAAGGCATAAGCGAAAACTCTGAGGACAGAGCGTGGAGAAGCGTATCCCTCTCTAGCTCCTGGTCGCTGGTGAGGAACCAACAGAGGTTCCTACAGTATGCTAAAGTAGATATGAGAGGAAGCATACAAGCTCCTTTCCCGACCTCTTTCCTCACTGACAGCTCTATTCAGATGCTTCTTATCATGGCAGACACTGACGCACATCCGGTTGTGGCTTAGACCTCTTACCCATTTGCACTTTTCGGATACACCCCCAATAAACACCAGGACAATGCAGCGTCCCACTCGTGACCAGAGACAAGCTTCAGTGATGCATCACTAACTCCTGCCTTCCTTGCTGTGATAAATACACGGAGGAAGTCAGTCAGGTGTGGCCAGGCTACCCAGGTGAAAATTAAGTATACTTCAATATATTATTGAAGTGTAATATATTATTACAGTAGTATACTTGTTTTTTTCTCTAATACATTTAAAATGTATTTCAATAAAGTGTACTTAATATATAAGTACATTAAAATGAAACTAAAATCCTATTTTAAAGATATACTTAAGCACCATTTCTATTTAATTATGCTTAAAATACACTTGTTAAAAACATACTTAGCATTAATATATTTCTACCCAGGTGAAAAACATATTTACTTAAGTATGTTCAAATTTAATATAATAAATACATTTTGTAAGGGACTGCTTTTTGTGCAAATTTGAGTTTCTCTGCTCATCATAAGGGAAATGGGGATGTGGGTAACACAAAGGGGACAAAATGAAAGTGTGATGCATGCAAAAAAGTGCAAAATGAAAATGCAATGTAACAAATACAGTTCCAAAATAGTACACTAAAAGTTAATTTAAGTTGGATACTGAAAATGTATTTATTATATTAAATTTTAACATATGTAAGTATATATTTTTTTCACCTGAGTAGGCTTTCATAGAAATGTATGTATAAATCGCACTTTCCCCGAGAGAAAAATCAGTGTGACGTCATGTGCATATCAGAAGCATATCCCTTAGGTAGATGTGTTTGAACGCTCCACAGTATTATGATAACAGTTCCAGCCCAGTCAGCGGCAGGAGTGGTCCCTGTCTCCCGGCTCAGGCCTGTGTTCGGCGTTTGTATCTGTGAGGAGTTTTTATGCAAAGCCAAACTGTTGAAATATCACCGTTATCAGACAGCGCTGGATTTATGAACTCCTCTGTCAGACACTTTTACTCCGGCTCCCTCTCGGAATAAAGAGGCCATGATTTACTCAGTGGAGAGCTCTGTGCAGTGAGCTCCCCTCAGACTGTGATAGACTGCGGGGATCTATCGACTGCAAAGTGATGTCAGCGAGGAAACGCTCAAGAAACAGTTTGGACTTGTTTTACAGATGTGATTTCTCTATTGTCCATGTTTCTGAGGGCGAAAGTGGCTCAATTCAGGCAGACTTTATCCTTGTATCCTTTGCAACCTGTAAGCAGCCAATAACAGAACAATGTGAACTTTCAGAGGCACTACAGGGCTTTAGTTCCAAGAGGCAACACACCGACACTAAGCCAGGGTTTCCGCACAGCATAAAACAACAAACAAGTCATCAATTTTTCTCCAAAGCTGCCAATTTGCCAATGAATATCAAACTGTACCCTCTCAAATCTGAACACATTTAATATACACTGTTTGTGACTTTGAAATTCTAATTTTTTTGGCCCTTGAAATGGCATTAAAAAGCATTACATTTGACCTGCTGCTGCCTGTGGAACCCAGGAAAAATGTTTTATCCCCCAATCCAATAAGGTAATCAGAAGGCTGAAAAAATAGAAGAAAAAATAAGAAAATAAACCGTTTTTATTTTTAAGATATCATGTGTCATTGAAACGCTGTATATGTGAAACTGAACCTTGAAGGCGAATTTAGTCCCAAAGAAAATACCAAAAGGTCGACATAAGTTTAACATCCAAAAACCTGTCCATCATCACTTTGGTTTTGCTTTGTTGGAATGATACTTCACAAAGCAGTTCCTCTGGAAACACAGAGGAACGCCTTGGACCTTTGTGCACAGGTTTTACTCTTGGATCTTGATCTGCAACACCTTGTTGCATGTTTGGTCCTCCATCTCTGAAGATGGATGGACCGTAGTGTGTCAGAGCTTCGTTTGGCTGAGGGGGAGTGTAGTCATCTTCATCCACCAAGTATGGAGTGAATGAATAATGAGCTGTGAAGCGCACTGGGTATCTTGAAAAGCGCTATACAAATCCAACAGATTATTATTATTATTATTATTATTATTATTATTATTATTATCTCTATAGTTATTTCCTCCATGAAAATATACCTTATTACAATTAACCAATATGGCTATAGAGCTTCTTATTAGCCAAAGCAGACAACCCCAAATAAAATACACTAATGCTGCTGAAGGGCAGGTCATAACTCTGGCAATAGCTTTACATTAGCTCTGCTACAAACTGACTGAACCCAGGTAGGAACAAACAGCTGTGTTTGCCTCTACACCGGTTTACTCCTCACGCCACTCTGTGCTCCTCGCGCCTCAAAAAGCGAATATAACAGTAAAAAAGAGGGACTTCTGTGGGGATATAAACGGCCGGATAGCGCGTATTGATAGAAAAATAAAGTCTATGGTATCATTTGCCCTTGTCATAATGTCTTAGTGCAGATGTTTCTGACCTGGATCTTTCTGGGCCAAAGTGGCTCTGATGTCGGGTGAGAATCAGCCACAGCCGTCGCTGGGCACAGCAGTACAGTAAGATGTGGGTGTTGAGGTCGCTGTTGTAGTGGTTGTGTTGGGAATAGTTGGCAGAAGCTCAGAAACAGACGATGCAGCCGCAGCTGCTTGTCGCACTTTAGGGGCTCGCTAATCATCTTCAAACTGTACAGGCCTCGCTCCGGTTATCTTGGAGCGGCTTCAACTAAGGTTTAAATTCTTCTATTTCTAGCCAGGAATCGACAAACTGACCTTTCCCATTTTGATCGACTTGTTGAGGGGTAGTTTCGCTCGAGGGAACGGTGTTCAGCAGACACGGAGGAGCACGTATCTTAAAACAGGCTACGTCAATTTGATGGATAAAAATAAAATCAATGAAAAATTAAAATGAATACCGTAGGAAATCATTTCAAAACGTTTTAATTATTATTAAGGGTCTTAATTTGGCGATTTTTGAAATATCAACTTTTAATACTTTTTAAGACCCTTTCCTGAAGAAACAGAACTTTAGAGCATTTTCTCAAAATCAGGTGTTCATTCCACTAATGCAACGGCCTCAGCATTTTAGTCACTCCGACAGACTCCAAACTTTCCCGTCTTGGGCTTGACAAGATTTGTAAGAATTTTTCTGAGAAATGTTTTCAATGTTTTGGTGTTGTATAATACATTTATTTTTGCCTCCTCAGAGTAAGTTGCAAACACAGCGAAACACAGATCTTGTTGTATTGTCTTCACCTAAAGTTTGATTGAGCAATGGATGATAGAAGTGTAATCTAAATGAGTGGAATTTATCTTGGGGGCGCCAAGCCCCAGCTTCACTTTGTCACCACTCAGTGCTGTAAATGGGTGTGAAATCTGCATATAATTACATTCTTTGAACAATATGAATACACAGGAGGGACTGTGAGAGCTAGAAACAAGTTTGGGCCAAAACAAAACAATGTCACTGTCACTGAAAAATCAGGTTTGATATCTGATTTATTCCGCTTTGAACCCCCCAAAAAAAAAGGCAAAAAAAGAGTTTTTAGATATTTTCCACTTAAATTATAAATAGCTTATTAAAAAGAAAAATTGTGTTTATCCGTTATTCACCTGCAGAGCCCCGCCTTAAAAAACACTAAACTATATATATACCTCCTCATGAATACGCGGTGGTCTGCTTAATCGCAGCTTCTGTCACCACTCCTCTTCCTCCTCTGACACTTCTCTCTCCCTGTTACGTAACCTGGATTGGAGAGCGAGGCGACTGGCCCAGATCCACTCCATTTGAAGCTCTCTTCCCAATCTGCCGTTTTTGTGAGGGCTTTTAAAGAGCCTGCCAGGGCATGGGCCGACGGGGGCAGGGGGGGGGTGGGGGTGTGGGGCCAGAATCCGCCCCCGAATATTACGGTCAGTCGGGAATTGTGTTTGGATTTTGGGGCAGGACGGGCGGCTTTCATGCGGCGCCTCGCCCTCCCGCTGCTAATGGAGCACTCACGCGGGCCTGCCAAACGCTCCAGCGGGGGAGGGATTCCAAATGTAGGATAATGTTTGCTGGGATACAGTCTGAGGTGTGACCGAATTTGTGAGGCATATTTGATGGCATACATTTCTACAAAATACAAAAACATATGGTTCAAAAGTCATTCGTCTGCAAGTTGGGCTGCAATTTGCTGTGAATTCTAACCTCTTACACAAGCACATTTTCTCCAGTTCGGCTTTACCCAAATCTAGGCCAGTGTAATGCTAAGGATCTTTTTCCTCGCGTTGTTGCCTTGTTGTCACTTTTTTTGTTGATTTCTTTTTGTGGCTTCTTTATTGTATTTATGTCACATTTTTTGCTGCACTTTCATCGCTTTTTTGGTCACTTTTGGGTCACATTTTTGTTGCTCTTTTGTTACTTTTTTGGGTCACTTTTCAAGACTTTTTTGTTGCGTTTTGATCGTTGTTTTATTCTTGTTTTTTTTTTTAAAGCTTTTTTTAAAGGAGCTTTTAGATTTGGGTAAAGCCAAACAAAAATGTGCTCAGTTCAGGTGGGGGTTAAGAGGTTAATCCATTTATTCTTTTTTTTTTTTTTACTTCATTCCTCTGCTTAATTGGATGTTTCTGAAGCTATAGAAATGAAAATGCACAGCTTTGATGCACATTCAAAACATTGTATTTAGGATTACATTTGCTGCTGCCTGAACACACTAATGAACCTTTAACGTTTTATATTTTGTCACAAACATGGAACCTTTTTCAGAGCCAAAAGGTTCTATAAACAAACCCTTTAGAAAAGGTTCATCTGAAAGAACTGCTTTTACTTATAAATATGTCTTTTTTGTTGTTGTTGGTTTCTAAGAGATGAAACAATGATGTAAAAATTGTTTTATTGGTTAATTGTGTGTCAAAACAGTGAAAATGAACAGTGAATATTTTTTCTTCACTATTGTATACTATTTCTGCTGTCTACAGCCTGGAACACACAAAATACTATCGCATGTTGAAAAAGGAACAAATCTTGAAGACACAACATTGTCACTATAGTCAAATCCAAACTCCCCTCTGAAGGAGAGGCACTGGTTTGAATCAAAACAAACAGAACTGAAGACAATGCATGAGTGACAGTAACGTCTGAATAATATCCACGTTTAAAGTGTGAAATAAATCAACACTGCTTTTCTCTGGAGCTGCTTACTCATCTGTAAAAGGAACAATGAAAGCAGATTATGCAGCGTATAATAATGAGGCCCATAACATCATGTCGTGTCTTAGGTCATTCGACATTTTAGCCCCGGTCTGCAAATCCCTCATTGAAGCCATAATCCCTGTTGGCCTCACATCATGGTTCAACTTCCTGACAGTCAAATCCAAACTCTCCCGCATCATCGGTCAAGCCTCGATAATCGACCAGTACAGTTTGAACTTTATAGTCGCTGAGCGCTGAGGAAAGCCACCCAGATCACTGAGGACCCCTCCCCCACTTCATCGCTCCCTCATGAGGTCCCCCGACCCACAAAAAACACATATAAGAAGTCATTTGTCCATTATGCAGTCACAAATAAGTGTTCTGTTGTTCTTTTTGATATGTTGACTTTACATGGGACAGACAATAAAGTCCATCCATCCATCCATCCAACAGTGGGAACCAGATGTTTACGTACACTATAGACACATATGCATTATTTTCTCAGTGTCTGACATGAAACCAGAATTAACTTAAACTTTTTTAGGTCAATTAGAATTTTAAAATTATTTCTATTTTCTAAATGCCAGAAGTTACGTTCTACAAAGTCAGACGTTTACATACACTAAGATTACTACAGTTTGTCCTTGGAAGCACAAGTCTGGTTCATCCTTTCAAAACGCCTAAAGGTGCCACCTTTAGGCGTTTTGTTTGTTTAAACCTTTGGTTTAAGCAATTACACGCAAGTATAAAAAAGATGGAAATGACCAGTCATCATACAGATCACAAAGAAGGCGGGTTCTGTGTCCCAGAGATGAACGTGCTGTGTCTGAAATGTGAATATCAACCCAAGAACAAATGCAAAAGACCTGGTGAAGATGCTGAACCTGGTAAGAGTTTGTCATTATCCAGAGTGAAACAAGAACTGTACCGACATGGACTGAGAGGGAACTCTGCCAGGAAGAAGCTCTTACTCCAAAAGAAACACAAACAAGCCAAATGCACACAAGGATAAAGACTTTAATTTATGGAGACATATCCCTTGGTTTGATGATGTTTATTTTATTTTATTTATTTATTTTGTTTTGCCATAATGACCATCATCACATATGATATTCAAAACGTTTGATCCAAGTTATAGTTTAAAGGCAATGCTACCAAATGGTAAATCATCTCAACTTATGGCCCTCAAAGCACTTTACAGCAAGTAACCAGTCACTCTCATTCATACACCAATGTACACAGACACTGGATGCAAGGAGGGTGAAGTGTCTTGCTCAAGGACACAATGACAGTGTGCACCTTCAGGAGGCGGGGTATGAACCCCCAACCTTCCGGTCATTAGACGACCCGCTCTATCTTCTGCGCCACTGTCGGCCCAAATATTAATGCACTGTATGTAAACTTCTGGTTTTGAATAAATAATATAAAACTGTGTAGAAAATTATATCTTTCATTCCTAAAAAAAAAGTAAAACGTAAGTTTGTTTTCATGTCAGACAGTGAGAAAAAACTGCAGTGTAGTGAAGAGTATAGCTCAGCTCTGAACCTTCAGTGAGGACATTCAAACATCTGTTTCATTTGAAAGAAAACACTTTCAAGTTTGGATTTCAGGCTGATTACCTGATCCATCAAGCACATTGTGTCACGACAGCTTCAGCTTACTTTAAAGTGAACCCGATGGAAATTCATATTCAGAGGAATCTGTAAAAGACTTTTTAAAAAACACTTTCTTTTCATCCACCAATCTATATCACAAAGTGCAATTGAAATTGAGAAATCAAACATCTCTCTCTCTCTGTGTGCATGTGAGGAACATGAAGGAACATGAAGGAGTCTGGTTCCCTGACACCTCCTCTTGTTTTGAAGTTTCTTTTAGAGGTTTTAGAAGTTTCTCCTCTGTGTTGTCCAGGGGAGTGTTACCTGATGGAGTGGTCCGACTGGAGTCCGTGCATCAGCGTCTGTGTGAAGGAGCCTACACTGGTGGAGTTCAGCTCGGTCCAGGTCCGGTCCAGAGCGGTGCTGGCCCAGGAGCCCGAGAACCTGCAGCAGTGTCCGGACCAGGCTGGGAGTCTCAGAGCTGCACGGGTGAGGAGGGACACACTGCACACAGGACACACAGGACACACAGGACACACAGGACACACAGGACACACAGGACACACAGAAAACACAGGAAACACAGGAAACACAGGACACACAGGACACACAGGACACACAGGACACACAGGACACACAGGAAACACAGGAAACACAGGACACACAGGACACACAAGAAACACAGGAAACACAGGACACACAGGACACACAAGAAACACAGGAAAACACAGGACACACAGGACACACAGGACACACAGGACACACAAGAAACACAGGAAACACAGGACACACAGGACACACAGAAACACAGGAAACACAGGACACACAGGACACACAAGAAACACAGGAAACACAGGACACACAGGACACACAGGACACACAGGACACACAGGACACACAGGACACACAGAAAACACAGGACACACAGGAAAACACAGGACACACAGGACACACAGGACACACAGGAACACAGGACACAGAAAACACAGGACACACAGAACACACAGGACACACAGAAACACAGGACACACAGGAACACAGGACACACAGACACAGGAAACACAGGACACACAGAAACACAGGACACACAGGACACACAGGACACACAGGACACACAGGAACACAGGACACACAGAACACAGGAACACAGGACACACAGAAACACAGGACACACAGGACACACAGGAACACAGGACACACAGAAACACAGAACAGGACACACAGACACACAGGACACACAGGACACACAGGAACACAGAACACAGGAAACACAGGACACACAGAAACACAGGACACACAGGACACACAGAAAACACAGGACACACAGGACACACAGGACACACAGAAAACACAGGAAACACAGGACACACAGAAACACAGGACACACAGGACACACAGGACACACAGGACACACAGAAAACACAGGACACACAGGACACACAGAAACACAGGACACACAGGACACACAGGACACAGGACACCACAGGGACACACAGGACACAGAACACAGGACACACAGGACACACAGGGACACACAGGAAAACACAGGACACACAGGAAACACAGGACACACAGGAACACAGGAAACACAGGACACACAGGACACACAGGACACACAGGAAACACAGGAACACACAGGACACACAGGAAACACAGGAAACACAGGAAACACAGGACACACAGGACACACAGGACACACAGGAAACACAGGACACACAGGAAACACAGGACACACAGACACACAAGGAAACACAGGAAACACAGGACACACAGGACACACAGGAAACACAGGAAACACAGGAAACACAGGACACACAGGACACACAGGACACACCAGGAAACACAGGAACACAGGACACAGGAAACACAGGACACACAGGACACACAGGACACACAGGAAACACCAGGAAACACAGGACACACAGGACACACAGGACACACAGGGAACACAGGAAACACAGGACACACAGGACACACAGGAACACAGGAAACACAGGAAACACAGGACACACAGGACACACAGGACAACACAGGGAAACACACAGGACACACAGGACACACAGGACACAGCAACACAGGAAACACAGGACACACAGAAACACAGGAACACAGGACACACAGAACACAGGACACACAGAAAACACAGGAAACCAGGACACACAGAAAACACAGGAACACAGGACACACAGAACACAGAACACAGGACACACAGACACACAGGAACAAGGACACACAGAAACACAGGAACACAGGACACACAGAAAACACAGGACACACAGGACACACAGGACACAACCCAGTACACACAGGACACACAGAAAACACAGGAAACACAGGACACACAGAAAACACAGGACACACAGGAACAGGACACGGACACACAGGACACCACAGGACAACAGAAAACACAGGAAACACAGGACACACCAGAAAACACAGGACACACAGGACACACAGGACACACAGAAAACACAGGACACACAGGACACACAGGAAACACCAGGACACACAGGACACACAGAAAACACAGGAACACGGACACACAGAACACAGGAAACACAGAAAACCACAGGAAACACAGGACACACAGAAAACACAGGAACACAGGACACACAGAAAACACAGGACACACAGGACACACAGAAAACACAGGACACACAGGAAACACAGGAAACAGGAACACAGGACACACAGGACACACAGGAAACACAGGACACACAGGACACACAGAACACAGGACACACAGGAAACACAGGACACACAGAAAACACAGGACACACAGGAAACACAGGAACACAGGACACACAGGACACACCAGGAAACACGGAAACACCAGGGACACACAAAAGACCACAAGAAACACAGGAAACACAGGACAACACAGGAAACACAGGACACACAGGAAACACAGGACACAACAGAAACACACAAGAAACACAGGAACACCAGGCACACAGGAAACACAGGACACACAGAAACACAGGACACACAGGAAACACAGGACACCACCAGGGACACACAGGAAACACAGGGACAACACAGGGAACACAGGACACACAGAAAAACACGGACAACAGGAACACAGGACACACAGGGAAACACAGGACACACAGGACACACAGGACACACAGGAAACACAGGGACACCACAGAAAACACAGGGACACACAGGGGACACACAGGAAACACAGGAAACACAGGACACACAGGAAACACAGGACACACAGGAAACACAGGACACACAGGGACACACAGGGACACACAGGAACACAGGCACACAGGAAACACAGGAAAACACCAGGACACACCAGGAAACACAGGCGACACACAGGACACACAGGAAACACAGGAAACACAGGACACACAGGAACACAGGACACAACAGGTAACACAGGACACCAGGGACACACGGGAAACACAGGAAACACATGACACACAGGGGAAAACACAGGACCACACAGAAACACAGGAAACACAGGACACACAGAAACACAGGAAACACAGACACCACAGGGACAACACAGGAAACCACAGGACAACAGGACACACCAGGAAACACAGGACACACAGGAAACACAGGACACACAGGACACACAGGAAACTACAGGACACAACAGGAAACAACAGGACACACAGGAACACAGGACAACAGGACACACAGAAACACAGGACACCACAGGAACACAGGAACAACAGGACACACAGGAAACAACAGGACACACAGGAAACACAGGACACACAGGAAACACGGAAACACAGGAACACAGGACACACAGGAAACACAGGAACACAGGAAACACAGACACACAGGGCACACAGGACACACAGGAAACACAGGACACACCAGGAAACACAGCACACAGGGAAAACACAGGAAAACACAGACAACAGGAATACACAGGACACACAGGGACACACAGGAACACAGGGACCACAGGGACACAAGGACACACAGGAACACAGGCAACACAGGAAACACAGGGAACCCATGAAAACACAGGACAACAGGAAACACAGGACACACAGACAACAGGAAACCCCAGGACACACAGGAACACAGGACTACACAGGACACACAGGAAACACAGGACACAGGAAACCACAGGACACAGGGCAGGAAACACAGGAAAATCACACCGGAAACCACAGGACACACGGAACACAGGAAAACACAGGGACACACAGGAAACAGGACACACAGGAAACAGGACAACAGGAAAACCACAGGACACACAGGACTACACAGGAAACAGGACACACAGAGGAAAACACAGGACAGCACAGGAAACACAGGAACAACAGGAAACACAGGGACACACAGGACACCAGGAAACACACCGGACACACGGACACACAGGAAACACAGGAACACACAGGACAACACAGGAAAACACAGGACACACAGGAAACACAGGACACAATCCAGGAAAAACAGCAGGAAACACAGGAAAACACAGGAAACACAGGACCACCACAGACAACCACACATCGAAACGCACAGGACACACAGGACACACCATGGACACCACAGGCAAAACACCGAGGAAACACAGGACACACAGGACACCACGGACACACAGAAAAACACAGGAAACACAGGAAAACAGGACACACAGAAAACACAGGAAAACAGGACACACAGAAAACACAGGACACCCACAGGATCACATGGACACCACCAGGAAACCACGGGAACACCAGGAAAACAGGACACACAGGACACACAGGAAAACACCAGGAAACACAGGAAACACAGGAAAACACAGGACCCACACAGGACAACAGGAACACAGGAAACACAGGAAACACATGACACACCAGAAAACACAGGACACACAGGACACACACCGAAAACACCCGGAAACACACGGGAAGCACAGGACAACAGCTCCACACACAGGAACACAGGGACACACAGGGACACACAGGAAACACAGGACACACAGGAAACACAGGGACCAACACAGGACCACAGGACACACAGGAAACACAGGAAACACAGGAACACAGGGACCACACAGAAAAACACAGGACACACAGGACACACAGACACACAGGACCACACAGGACACACAGGAAAACACAGGAAAAACAGGAAACACAGGAAAACACAGGACCACACAGGAAATACACAGTACACAAGGACACAAGAAAACACCAGGAAACACGGAAACACAGGACAACAGGACACACAGGAACACAGGACAACACAGGACACACAGGGAACACAGGCACCCAGGAAACACAGGACACACAGCGACACACAGGGACACACAGGAAACACAGGAAACACAGGAACCAGGACACACAGAAAAAAGGACACACAGGACACACAGGGGAGCACACAGGAAAAACACAGGAACCACAGGACAACAGGACACCACAGGACACACAGGAACACAAGGAAAACACAGGAAACACAGGACACACAGGACACACAGGACCACACAGGACACCAGGGACACACAGGACACACAGGAAACAACAGGAAAACAACAGGACAACGGAAAGCATCAGGAAACACAGGGACACACAGGACACACAGCCCACACAGGACACACAGGAACACGGAAACACAGGACACACAGGACACACAGGACACACGGGACTTCACAGGGACACACAGGACACACAGGACTCAACAGGACACACAGGGAAACACAGGAACTCACAGGAACACACAGGGAAACACAGGAAAACACAGGACACACAGGGACACACAGGAAACACAGGAAAGACACAGGACAAACACAGGAAACACAGGAAACAACAGGACACACAGGCACACAGGAACACACAGGAAACACAGGGACACACGGCACACAGGAAAACACAGGAAACACAGGACACACAGAAAACACAGGAACACACAGGGAAACACAGGACACACAGGACACACAGGAAACACAGGAACACACAAGAAAACAGGACACACAGGACACCACAGGAAACACGGAAACACAGGAAACACAGGACACACAGGGACACACAGGACACACAGGAAACACAGGAACACAGGACACACAGGAAACACAGACACACAGGAAACACAGGGAAAACAGGAAACACAGGACACACAGGACACACCAGGAAACACAGGAAACACAGGACACAACAGGACACACAGGACAACACAGGAAACCACAGGAACACAGGACACACAGGGAAACACGGAAAATCACAGGACACACAGGCACACAAGGAAACACAGACACACAGGCACACAGGAAACACAGGACACACAGGAAACACAGGACACCACCCAGAAAACACAGGACACACCAGGAAACACAGGGACACACAGGACACACAGGAAACACAGGAACACAGGACAACAGGAAACACAGGACACACAGGGACACACAGGAAACACAGGAAACACACAGGAAACACAGGAAACACAGGAACACACAGGAAACACAGGACAACACAGGTTCACACATGGACACACAGGGAAACAGCAGGAAAACACAGGAAAACAGGGAAACACAGGACACACGGAACACCAGCGACACCAGGAAAACAGGGACACACAGGACACACAGGACACACAGAAACACAGGGACACACGGACACCACAGGACACACAGGAAACACGGAACACCACAGGACACACAGGACACACAGGACACACAGGAACACAGGACACACAGGACACACAGGAAACACAGGCACACAGGAAACACATGAAACAATTGACACACAGAACACAGGAAACATCAGGACACACAGGACAACACGGACAACACAGGACACACACGGAAACACAGGAAACACAGGACACACAGGAAACACAGGAAAAACACAGGACACACAGGACACACAGGAAACACAGGACACACAGGACACACAGGAAACACATGGAAACACAGGACACACAGGAAACACAGGACACAAACCCAAAGGGGACACACAGGAAACACAGGGGCAACAGGAAACACAGAAAACACAGGACACACAGGAAACAACAGGACACACAGGAAAACACAGGGACACACATGGAAACACAGGACACACAGACACACAGGACACACAGGAACACAGGAAACACAGGACACCACAGGACACACAGGAAACACAGGACACCACAGGAAACACAGGAAACACAGGAAACACAGGAAACACAGGGACAACAGGACACACAGGACACACAGGAAACACAGGACACACAGGAAACACAGGACACACAGGAACACCCGGACACCACAGAAACACAGGCCACACACAGTGAAACACCAGACACACAAAGGACACACAGGAAACACGAGGACACACAGAGAAACACAGAAACACAGGAACACAGGACACACAGGACACACAGAAACACCAGGAAACACAGGATCACAGGGATAACACAGGAAAAACACAGGAAAACACAGGACACCACAGGGAAACACAGTAACACAGGGAAACACAGGAAACACAGGACACACAGGCACACACCAGGGAAACACAGGACACAAGGAAACACCCACCGGACCACACAGGACCACAGAAACACAGGAAACACAGGAAGCACTAGGACACACAGGAAACACTAGGACAACAAGGAAACACAGTAAACACATGAAACAACAGGACACAACAGGAAACACAGGAAAACCACAGAAACACAACACAGGAAACACAGGACACACCAGGACTACACAGGGAAACACAGAGGAAACACAGGACACACAGGGACCACAACAGGACACCCACAGGACACACTCACCGAGACGAAACAAGGAAACACAGACACCACAGGAAACACAGAAACACAGACACACAGGACACACAGGACACACAGACACACAGGAAACACAGGAACACAGGAAACACAGGAAACAAGGACACACCCAGGAAACCAGGGACACCACAGGACACCACAGGACACACAGGACACACAGGAAAACAGGAAACAACAGAAACACGGACACACAGGCCAAGGACCACACAGGAACACAGGACACAACAGGAAACGAAGGGACACACCAGGACACACAGGACACACAGGACACACAGGACACACAGGAAAACACAGGACAACAGGAAAACACAGGACACACAGAAACAACAGGACACACAGGACACACAGGAACACCAGGAACACAGGAACACAGGAAACACAGGACACACAGGACACACAGGAAACACAGGACACCAACAGGAGACAACAGGAAACACCAGGGACACCAAGGACACAACAGGGGAAACACAGGACAACACAGGACACACAGGAAACAAGGACACACCAGGAAACACAGACACACAGGAAACACAGGGACCACACAGGACACACAGGACACACAGGAAACACAGGGGACACACACGGAAACAACACGGAAACACATGGAACCACAACAGGACACACAGGAAACCACAGGGACACACAGGGACACACAGGACACACTTGACCACACAGGCACACACACGGAAACACGGGACACACAGGACACACAGGAAAACACGAGGAAACACAGGAACACAGGACACACCAGACACCACAGGGACACACAGGAAACCCACAGTGACACACAGGACACACCGGGACACACAAGGACACACAGGGAACACACAGGACACCACAGGAAACCAGGAACACATCAGGAACACAGGACAGCCACAGGGAAACACAGGAAACCACAGGACACACAGGAAAACACAGGAACACAGGACACACAGGAACACAGTGACACACAGGACACACAGGGAAACACAGGGAACACAGGACAACAGGACACACAGGAAACACAGGAAACACAGGAAACACAGGAAACAGGCACACGGACCACACAGGACACACAGGAAACACAGGACACACAGGACACACAGGACCACACAGACACACAGGACACACAGGACACACAGGAAACACAGGACACACAGGACACACAGGAGACACACAGGAACACAGGGTAAACCACAGGACACACAGGAAAACACAGGAAACAGGACACACAGGACACACAGGACACACAGGACACACAGGACACACAGGAAACAAAGGACAACAGGAAACACAGGACAACACCAGGACACACAGGAAACACAGACACACAGGAAACACAGGAACACACAGGACACACAGGACACACAGGAACACAGGACACCAGGCACACAGGAAACACAGGACACACAGGAAACACAGGACACACAGGAAACACCAGCGCACACAGGACACACGGACCACACAGAAACACAGGAACACACAGGAAACACAGGACAACAGGACAACACAGGACACACAGGACCACACAGGACACACAGGGACACACAGGAAACACAGGACCACACAGAACACAGGGAAACACAGGACACCACCAGGGAAAACAGGGACACCCAGGGACACACAGGACACACAGGACACACAGGGACACCACCAGGACACACAGGAAACACAGGACACACAGGGACACACAGGAAACACAGGGACACAAGGAAACAAGGACCACACAGGGAAACACGGACACACAGGACACACAGGACACACAAGGACACACAGGAGACACACAGGAAACACAGGACACACATGACAACAGGACACACAGAAAACAACAGGACACACAGGAAACAACAGGACAACACAGGACCACACAGGACAACAGGACACACAGGAAACACAGGACACACAGGACACACAGGGACACACAGGACACACAGGAAACACAGGAAACACAGGACACACAGGAAACACGGACACACAGGACACACAGGACACACAGGGACACACAGGAAACACAGGAAACACAGGAAAACACAGGAAACACAGGAACACACAGGAAACACAGGACACACAGGAAAACCACAGGGACACAGGACACACAGGGAAACACAGGAAACACGGACACACGGGAAACACGGGACACACGGGACAACGGGACACACGGGAAACCGGGAAAACACGGGAAAACACGGGAAACACGGGACACACGGGAAACACGGGGCACACGGGAAACACGGGACACACGGGACACACGGGACACACGGGAAAAACGGAACACACCGGGAAACACCGGGACACACGGAAAACCACAGGGAAACACGGACACACGGGACACACGGGAAACACGGGACACACGGGGAAACACGGGGAAACACGGGACCACACGGGAAACACGGGACACACGGGCACACGGGAAACACGTGACCACACGGGAAACACGGGACACACCGGACACACGGGGAACACGGGGAAACAGGGACACACGGGGGAAACACGGGGAAAACACGGGACCACGCGGAACACGGGGACACACGGGACAACACGGGGACACACGGGACACACGGGAAACGTGGGAAACACGGACACCAACAGGAAAACCACAGGACACACAGGACACACAGGACACACCAGGAAACACAGGACACACAGGAAACACAGGAAACACAGGAAAACCAGGACCACACAGGAAACACAGGACACACAAGGAAACAGGAGAACACAGGAAACACGAGACACACAGGAAACACAGGACACACAGGGACACACCGGACACACAGGGGACACACAGGAACACAGGAAACACAGGACCACAGGAAACACAGGAAACACAGGAACACACAGGAACACAGGAAACACAGGACAACGGACACACAGGAAACACAGGGACCACAGGACACACAGGAAACACAGACAACCAGGAAACACAAGAAAACAAGACACACAGGGACCACACAGGAACAGGGAAAACATAGGCACACAGGAAACACAGACACACAGGGAAACACAGGAAACCACAGGAAACCACAGGGACACACAGGAAACACAGGAACACAGGGAAACACAGGACACACAGGACCACACAGGAAACAGAAACACAGCACCACACAGACACCAGGAACACGGAAAACACAGGACACACAGGAAAACAGGAAACAAGGAAACACAGGGACACACAGGAACACAGGAACACACAGGACACACAGGACACCACAAGGAAACACAGGACACACAGACACACAGGAAACACAGGAACACACAGGAACACACAGGACACACAGGAAAACACAGGACACAGGAAACACAGGAAACACAGGACACCACAGGGAACACACAAGGACACAAACCAGGACACACAGGAACACACAGGAAACACAAAAACAAGAACACACAGGACCACACAGGAAACAGGAAACATAGGACACAACAGGAAACACAGGACACACAGGACACACAGGACACCACAGGAAACAGGAAACACAGGACACACAGGAAACACAAGAACAAGACACACAGGACACACAGGAAACACAGGGACACACAGGACAACAACAGGACACACAGGACACACAGGAAACAGGAAAACATAGGGACACACAGGACACACAGGAACACAGGACACACAGGAAACACAGCACCACAACAGACACCAGGAAACATAGGAAAACTTTTTTTATTTTTATTATTATTATAATTGTTGCAGTATTATATACATTATATACAAAACAGGGTTTATACAGAAGAAAAAAAAAAGAAAAAAAAGAAAGAAAGGGGAAAAAAAACATACAAAAAGATTAAAACATGGCCAGGGGTACACACACCAAAACAGGATACAGTACAGAAACAATAGCACTTTTTTTTTCCTTCATGCAAGAAACACATTCTAATTACACAAACACACAGGTGTCTGTAACAACTGTAGCAAAGAAAAAGAAATCTATACAATAAGGTAATACAAACCAGATCCGAGACAGGAAGGGATAACTTTGTATCATAATATTAGAATACCGTATGACATATAACATTTACTGTAACAGATGGTATTTGCAGGAAGCATTATGGACCTTGATAGCTCTGTGATTGGTCACAGTCTTTATTGTTTTGAGGTACTGGTTGAGATCGTCCATTTGGTTTTGTTTGTGCCCATTTAGTTTTATGAATATGATATTTGGCCAGGTGAATGATAGTCTGAATCAGAAGGGAAAGGTCTTTGGGTATATTTGGGTTATCAAAATAAAACATATGTCACTCTCCTGAAGGCTGATCATGTAGCCAGTTTTGTTCTGGATAAGTTGTTGTATATGTGACCATAGGTTTTGACTGTAAACACAAGAAACACAGGACACAGGAAACCCGAAACACAGGTGTAGGCTGCAGGTCGTAATCAGGGCAAAAAACGGGGCGACCAGTTTAGGCGTGCGGCTAAAAATGTCACTGGTGTGACTGATATTTTTCCTTGGTCACCCTGGTGCACTTTTCCTGACTCTCATCACACCCAACTCTTCTGAAAAGAATGCATTGGGTCCTCACTCCTCTCCCAGAGCCTCCGAATTGAATGGAATTGAAGAGTACTTGCGCTACAGTTTTATTAATGCTCTTGACAAATATGTAATGAGAACAATGAGGAAGAGGAGCAAATGCACAGGCTTGGTCCATGAAGTCTCTGTTCATTCATCAGGCAAACGTCAAACAATCATCAGCAACTATATGTTCAGATGCCCTGACAGAAAGTCAGTAGCCTGTAGTGTTCTCTGGAGCTGGTCACAGCAGAGAGAGAAAGGGGAAAGACACGTTGGGTCGGGGACCAGAAGAATGGACATAGTTTTTGGAGCAGAGCGCACAATGCAACAGTCTGCACATAGACAGACAGATGTGCACGACAGACCGTCAGCCCATCTGTGGAGCTGCGTATGGAGTATACAGAGAATAAGTGTATCATTTGGGTATCGGCAATGAACAATGTTTCTAGGATGTTTCTAGGCATTTCCAAAGTGCTGCGCTTAAATTATGAAACCAAAATGTTAGTGTGGAGCCCTGGAAGCCCTCACCAACTCTTCTCACTGTAGACACTCATCGAGATGTGAGCTTTTTCTTTTGTTGGCCACATTCATTTGTCTCGTCAGAATAGGCTAACCTGTAATGTCATAAATGTCATAAAAGTGCTGTTAATGCAAAAATAGCAACACGTTTTTTGACTAACTTGGCTATTGTTAGCTTTAACACAGGTTTTCTGTGTCTGGAGGTTTTACTTTACTAGTCAAAAGCTCATCTCTGCCAACAGTCACATGTTCTTTATATTCGCGACCTCAAACTATATGCGATTAATCTGTTTCCATGCTCCAAAAAGGCAATCGCAAAAATCAAAAAACACCTTAAAAGGGAGGATAAACTTTTTAAGGATTCTAATTGCGAAATTGGTGTTTCCATCACTGGATACTTATGTGAAACTTCAAAATAGGTAAGCAAGTATGTGCTTAATTTGTCATTGTACAATTGTACGTTGAAATTGCATGTGTTGGGTTTGTCCTGAGTCGCTGTGGGCCGACCTGAGCAGCATGTTTTTGGAGGTCAGGGAAACCGGAGTACTGCCTTCAGTCTCCTTTGATCCTCTGAAACGGTGCAGCGCCGCCTGGGTTTGTCCCTGTTTCAGAGCGTGGTGTCCTGCACTGGTCAGCTCCTCCTGTCATATGCTCCACTGAATGAACATTAGCCAGAACAATAGTAGGGATAGATTTGTGTTGCTGTGAGTCTTGCCCAGATACCTCCTTGTTTGTCACTTTTTGTTTCCTGTAGCGCCTGTTGTGACGCCTCCACTGTGCTGCAGGTGTGGGGGCTCTTGGTTCCTCTTCAGTGTTTCAGAAGAAGACATTTGTAGGTCTCAATGTCTTTAGCTTATAAGCTATAGCTGTTTGTTTACTTAAAGAAAAAAATCTGGGTCCTTCGTGGCTTGTATGGATTCTCTGCAGCAAAAAAACAACAACAAAAAACGCATTAAATCAAGAGATGGAAACACAGCTACTGTATTCTCACTTTGCAGTATTACACTTTATTAAAAAGAGGCTACAAATATCGGCCTAATCCTCTTTAGTGCAGAAAGCTGACACTCAAGCTGATTCCCGAGTTGTTTGGGGTCAATCTGTGTAGAAATTAAATGAAAAAAGAGCTGTCTCCATTTTGAACTGTCTTAAAGAGCAGATTCGATCATGAACGTCACATTACTTCAAGCACTGCCGTATCCCCATGACAATGATAAAGTGCAAATAACTAAACTAAATAATAATATAATGCTAATGGTAATTGAAACAGAATGGAAACTGTTCCCTTTAGTTCTGAGCTAAGGTTTCATTAACACACATCACTTGCCCTCATTAGATGCCTACATTACACAGCGTCCCCGGTCTTTACACGGGTCAGAGCTGCAGTGTACTCCTGAGAGCCTGAGTCACTTCTTCTCCAAACCTGAGGACTCTGGCTCAGTCACTGTTCAAAACTGCACCGCTCCCATAGGATCCCTCACTCTCACTCTCCTGTACAGCCCTGGGCTCTGTGTGAACTTCAGCCTGACCTGTTTAACTCGCCGTCCCACCGGAGGCTGTGAGAGTGGGCCAGACCTGCACACAGCAGAGCGGAGAGGAGGAGAGTACAGGGAAGTGCTTTAGTGTCCGGTTATGGCGGAGAATACAAGACTAGACCAGAGTTCTCAACCTTTTTCAGCTCTGCTACTGTGATGTTATTTCTGCACTTTAACAGAAGTGAACATGGATGAGTGTTTGTGAAGCTGAATGAATGTGTAAGTCTAATGTGATTATTGTGTATAGGACTTTGATAATTTATTGATAACAATGTACTTACTGTAGATGTCAATTTCATTCTGCATTGTTTTGTGACCCCGTGTGACCCTAGGCCGTGGGACTACGGATGGAAATTAGCCTTTGGCTACAATCCGGGATGTACGTGGATGTATACCATGTATACATCCATGTAGACATGGTATATACATGGATGTATACATCCATTAACATGCATTAACATGCATTGTCCCAATCAAATAAACAAATAAATAAATAAATAGGCCCTAATGTCTTAATGCTGTGTCAAAAATATCTGCTTTAATACTAATTCAGGGACATTGATAGGATGATGACGATTATGTTGACAGGTGGCACGGTGGAGTTTGCATGTTCTCCCCATGTCTGTGTAGGTTTCCTCTGGGACGACGGATGGAAATTAGCCCAAGCCTACAATCCAGCGTGGCTTGTTTACATGCATGAGACCCATGTATGTTCATTAACATGCACTGTCCCGACCACTATCCCCAAAATAAAATTGGTCCTGGAGTGTCCTAAGCCGCCGGGATGGAAAGTAAAGGCACCATGCTAATCACCCATACAGCCGCTGGGTCACTGAAAAGTCAAATACACCCTAATATTTACTTCTTTTTTTTGCATAAAGCGTTGCATCATGCATCCATAAGCTTAATTCTTGTCAAATGCTAAATTCCATTCATTTTGGCTCCTTACTTTAGCCCAGGCTGGTGAGGAAGCCTATACCAATATAAATTAGACTGTTTATACTTGGATTAGTAAATATATCTACTTCCAACATAAATGAAATATATTCAGCTTGATATAAGTAAATTTTTCAGGTATCTGTACTTTACTTGAGTTTTTCTTTTTTTTTTTTGCGACTTTTTACTTTTACTCCTTACTTTTAAAACACAAATATCTGTACTTTCTACTCTTACATTTTAAAAAATCAGGTCGTTACTTTTAAAATCTCCAAAGGTGAGCGACAACACGACGTAAACAACGTAAAAACCCGGGTCAACAAGCGCTGAAAGCTAGCAGCTAGAGGACGCTAGCTAGTCAAGCACATGGACAGTCGTTTGTTGTGACTGAATGAGTCGGTCTGGAGGAAAGTGAGCAGGACAGCGTCATGGAGGATGATACCGCAGACACCGAAAGACAAGAAACACGGCACCCATGGCCTCACCTGAAAGAAGCTTTTGTTGTTGTTGGCTGTAAGAATGATTCATGGCGGATGCAGTGCGTCCTGTGCTTGCCCAAAAAACACAAACTTTTAGCATTCAAGAATTCCCTGTCCAATCTGAAGAAGCACATTCAGGTTTGTTATTTAGCTTTGGTATTGTTGTTACTAGTATACATTTGATTAATTCTGGAGGTTTGTAATGCTTTGGGAATACTATATTAGTTTGTTAGAAAGAAAGCTGGTGCTAGCTTAGCTTGTAGTCTGCCGCACTAGCTGTAACTTATGTCAGACTGAGTAAAAAAAATAAGAATTTGAAGGTCAAAACATGATTTTTTTTTTTAAGGGAAAAATATCGATTTACCTTTTACTTTTTTACTCAAGTACATTTAAGAGTATGCACCTTTTTACTTTTACTTAAGTAAGGCAGAGCTTGCAGTACTTTTACTTTTACCAGAGTAGTTTTGTGCACAAGTATTAGTACTTTTACTTAAGTACTGAACACTGGTACTTTTGACATCTCTGGTGTTTTTCAAATGGCACCCTGAGATTTCATTTTTAAACGAAGTGTCTTATGAAATAGAGTGTAGTATGCAGGACCAAGTGTGTTGCATAAAGGAGTAAGTGTGTTGCAGAATTGCAACTAGAGTGCAAAGCAGCGCTTCTGTTTAAGGTATGGATACATGTGTTTGAGGTATGGATACATGTGTTTGAGGTATGGTAACAACAGCTTCAAGTTGTGTTACTTTAATCTAAGCATTATTAGTGTTCAAGCAACGGGCAAAAACTGTAATGCTTTAAAAAAATATGACTTATTTAGATGGATAACATCTTTTGTAAGTAATAATTATTTTATTTCAATGAAGCAGCAAAATAATGAAGAAATGTTGGGCAGATAAGTTATTGTTATTTGAATTTTAAAGCTACTGACAGGAAGTGACATAGATAGAGGTAAAGTTCCAGAGCAGTTTGACTCATTTACCATTGACATAACATGGTCGGCACTGCAACAGTAAAATGTTTGCCTATACAGTATCTATGTCACTTCATGTCAGTGTCCAATAAGGAAGTTTATAATCATCACAAAAAATGTCAAACTAAAGACAGCTGGGTAAAAGTTTAAGCAAAATCTAAAATATAATTGTGTTAACTATGTTTTAGTAAAACATTGTGTCTAATGTGTCATATACACTTTAAATAGTCTAGTTCTCAGATTGAAGACTTTAACAGGATGTATATGCCTCTCGAAAGCACTAATGCACCTTGAACCTTTGCACATTTTGTCATGTTTACAACCATAAACGTAAAGATTTTATTTTGATTTTTTTACTGAAAGTTCACACACAAGTAACAGACAACTGTGAAGTGAAAGCAAAATGATACATGATTCTGTTATTTTACAAAAAATAGAAAGTGAAAAGTGGGGCTTGCATAAGTATTCATACAGCATGACTTAAGACTTGCTGCAATAACAGCAGCAAGTCTTTTGGGTATGACTACAAGGTTTGCACATCTAGAGACTGACATTTTAGCCCATTCCTCTTTACAAAACAACTCAAGCTCTGTCAAATTAGAAGGAGAGCGTTTGTGCATTTGGGTCAACAAGTTCAATTTTTGTCTCATCTGACCAAAGCACCTTCTTCCACATGGTAGCTGTGTCCTCCATATGACTTCTAGCAAACTTCAAACGGGATTTCTTATGGCCTCCTTTCAATAATGGCTTTCTTCTTGCCACTCGTCCATGAAGGCCAGATTTGTGTAGAGTACGACTTATAGTTGTCCCATGTACAGATTCCCCCAGCTCAGCGGCAGTACGTCGCAGCTCCTCCAGAGTTATCTTGGGGCACTTGGTTGCATTTCTGACCAGTGCTCTCCTTGTTTGGTCTGTTAGTTTAGGTGGACGGCCGTGTCTTGGTAAGTTCGCAGTGGTGCTATACTCTTTCCATTTCCGAATGATGGATTGAACAGTGCTCCGTGAGATGTTCAAATCTTGGGAAATCTTTGTATAACTTAACGCTGCTTTAAACTTCTCCACAGCTTTATCCCTGACCTCTCTGGTGTGCTCCTTCATGATGTTGTTTAGTGACCAATACACTCTGACCATAGCTCTGAGGCCCTCACAGAACAGCTGGAATTATACTGAGAGTAGATTACACACAGGTGGCCTCTATTTAATGGTTAGGGCAAGGTGTGAACATTCTGCAGTCATTAGGAATGTTATAAAGGCAATTTAATGCAGTCAGAAAATGCTGTATGAATACTTATGCACGCCCCACTTTTCTATTTTCTATTTTTTGAAAAATAACAGAATCATGTATCATTTTGCTTTCACTTCACAGTTGTCTGTTACTTGTGTGTGAACTTTCAGTCAAAAATTCAAAATAAAATCTTTATGTTTATGGTTGTAAACATGACAAATTCTCCAAAAGTTCAAGGTGTATTAGTACTTTCGAGAGGCACTGTATATGTTTTTAGGTCATCCATGGGCCGAATTTAGCCAAATAAAAACAATTCAACTTTCAACTGTTTCAATGTTTTCATGGGAACTCACTGTGCTTAATCAAACGCGCTCCACGGAGCGAGAGAGAAGTGTCAGCTCTACAGCTGTTTACTACAGAACTCCACACCCCCTCGGCGAAAAGTCAATCTATGAATTAATTATTTTATTTCAGAATGAAACCAACTTGAAGGAATTGAATTGAGTAATTTTTGATCATTTATCACTCTTTGGATTTGTCATATAAATCATCCATTTTCCCACGGCGCCTCGGTTGAAAACCCCTGGACTAGACTAATCCACTGGAGATGAAAGAAATCAACTAATCTCTATGATATAACGTGTCAAGACTATGGGTCGAGTTAAGAAGGTTCTGTAAGTTTAAGATAGCGGGACGTTTGGGTCTGTTTATCTTAAATTGATCAGTCATAATGGCTGCTCTTGTTTGCGGTGCTCTGCTGAGCCTGATTGCATTTGTGTGGGTCAAAAGGCGTCAAATATGTCCTCAGCACAGGAGTGTCAGTGCGAGTTTGTCTTTGGCCGCCTTAGGGTTGATTTGATGTAATATGGGATTCTGCTTTGGATCATTTTGTGAGACTGCTGCACATTTAGCCTTCGTTTTAGACGTGAGTTTGTTTGTGCAATGTCGTGTGTTCCTAATGTCAGTGGGTCTGTCTTTACTCGAGCTAAACACGCTTCATTGGGACAAAAGGACTATGTGTTTGCTTTGTATACTATATGTCACTTGTGCTTCTTGGCCAGGTCGCCCTCGAAAAGAGATTTTATGTAAAAGGCCCTAGTCAAATAAAGGTAAATAATAATTGCAGGCTTCTGAGGGTAACTGCTGTTTCCTGTCCTTGTATATTCCAATGGACAGTTAGCTTTGTCTTGTTGAAATAAGAGTACTATAGAGTACGTAGCAGAAAATATGCATACTTGGAGCAAATTAAAAACTTTACCCATGAAATCAATACTTCACCGGAGGAGACTTCTGTGCTTATTCTAAATGTAAGTGTGTTTGCCATGAAGCTAAAGGCTAACGCTAATTGTATGTCAACAGACAATTGTTTTAATTCATGTTAAAATGTGGACAGGAAGTAGTTGTCGCCCTACACTGGCCAACAGGAAGTTAGACAAAAGCATTCCATGCACAGAGTGTATGGGCTATAGCCATAGACCGTTAAAAAGAATAAACAGCTCCTCCTCACTCCTCCCCGTTTACCATAATGACCACGTTCGAGGGGGAAATCATGGCAGATTTACAGACTCCTCCTCCCCAGCTCTGACGAAGCATGTTCCTAATAAGGGCAAAAGGGCGGGATCTCACTGTAGACTCGGCCCTTGCGTGACGTGTAGCTCGCGCAGCTCCAATGCCAACAGTCAGACCTCCGTTAAGTAGGAGATTAAAAACATTTTTTTTTCGAAAACCAGCCTGGTTTCTATTTTTTTGACTAACCCAGCGTTATCTCAGGAGGAATATGTAGCCATAGAAAGTGTTGAAAAAATTGAAACCAGGCGTTAAAGTTGTTTTTAACGTGTCTAAAGTCCAATGCTTTTCAATGGGGGCCTAGCGGCCAAATGGAGGTACTACAGCAATGGAGGAGCAATGGCGGCCTCCAGTGTTGCGGTCACAAAGCAGAGCAGCCAGCGGCCATTGGCTATAGCCCATTGCTTTGGTTTTGGGGAGAGAAAAGAAAAAACAACTACATCCTAATTTTCTATTTACATTTTTCCACAAGAGCCTTGATTGAATCGGGCTAATTCATGTAAAAGTATTTAAATCATTGTGTGCTGGAGGTTTATTCATGAAAAAGAGAATTTACTTTGAAATGTGTAGTCTTTTGATATTGGCACTTTCCTCTGAACCTTTGGTGTAATGGACAAAGGAATTCTATCTCCTGTTCCCATCTAAGAGAGGCATGTTCTACTCTTTTCTTCTCTCTGCAAACCACCCTTACGTTTATTTCTTATCGTCGGAAGTCCCACTAACCCACAGAGCGGCCTCCCCTTTTCCAAACGCTGCTCACCTCTGTCCTCTGTAGGAATCTCATTTTGAAGTGTGTCGCGTTATATGAGGCCGCGTTACACTCGAGCTAGTGGAGCGGCTCCCGGGAGAGACGTTTTCAGAGCAATCAAAACGCACTCATGGAGACAGACGGGGGACAGCGGCGAGGACCGGGGGAGATTCAAGGGCAGCTCCGTTACTCTGCACGGACACTCGGACGGGAATGACAAACGGTCGTGAAGATACTTTTAACCGCAGCACAATCGTTTGCAACACACTTCCCGAGATTTATGAATGTGTTTGTTTTCAATTTAGTGTAATCTGCTGCTTCTGCTGCTGCTTCTCCCCGACTCTGGCGCGGTTTACCTTTCACTATCTGCCCCGACTCTGAGCAATCCTCTGCCTCTTCTGTTCCTGATATATTTCTCCTTTTTCGATGAGGTCTTGACTCACACTGACTTCTGCATTATATATGTTGTTCTCTGTTTTATTGCACAAATCTGTGGATGCCATAAATTAATTGTACCAGTGGTTCCAAAAGTGGAGTGTTGCGCCCCCTGGTGCGCCTCAGAGGCTGTGCAGAGTGTTGCTGCCAAAGCGTGTAAACACAAAAAGCTAAGTAAAAACACTGAGACTCAAATGAAAATGATCATTCATATTTTGGATTTACAACATTTGATTACTGTTTGGCTTATTTCAGTGACATTTGTTACTTTAAAACAGAGATTTAAGCTTTAAAACAGGGATGCCCAAAGTGGGGCCCGCCAAAGAGTGACCTACTTTTGCGCTGTATGGTTAATACTAACTCTCTCCCATTCATTCTCAATGGTAAATATGGATGCAGTACACTTTTTGGCCACCAGCGTCAAATTGGGGGCGCTGTTTCACTCCTTTTGCAAAGTTAAAGAAACACTGTTGTGGTGTCTTGGTGTTTATCACAGAGCGTTGTAGCATCGACTTTCACAGTTTTCCAACTTTTATTGCAGTTTGTTGACATCAACAAAGGTAATGTTAAAAATGGACTTATAAAAGAATTTGTACTTAACTGACACTTTCAAAATGATCTAATATGGCATTTTCTTTGAGTTAACAAATGAATGAGGTAAAGTCAATGTAGGTGCTGTAGATACTGGCATTTTTTACATTTTACATACAATTGTTGATTTTGTTCTACTAAAACTAGGCTTTTGCCATAGTTAACATTTGTTATATATAGCATGTTATTTGCATAGATAGAATCAAATGCAAATGTATACCGAAAAATAAAATAAAGTAACTATTATAATTTACAGTTAAATGTGTTTCACCCTTGGCATCGCCGTGTTTGGCCCACGACCCACAGGCACTTTTTCATTTTGGCCCTTGGAGACAAAAAGTTTGGGCACCCCTGCTTTAAAACATGTATTTTCTGTAAAAAAGAGGAAATTATACTTGATGGACCCGTGTGGAAACCTCGGCTTGAAAAAGGAGCCGTGACAATCTGGAACAAACAAATAAAATTCAACTTTTTTTTAGTTTGAGAGGATTATAAAGATGAAGAGGGTTATAAAGATGAACAACTGACCTTTACAGTTTGCATGATATTATTTCTTATCTAATTTTGGGGATAATATTATGCAGTCAGTTATTTTTGTGAGATTTTAAAGATGGAGACATATTTTTATGAACTTACCTTTTGCGTTTTTAACTTTCTTTTCGCTTATTTGATGTGATTTTTTTTCCACAGCCCTTTTGAAATGCCAAACGATATAATTAGTCAGACGTCAAATCCAAGCGTTCGCCTGGGCAGCGAAGGACCAAGAGCTGCAAAAAGAACATGTTCACCAGCATAAAGCGCGGTCCTCCTCAAATTGGCCTTTTCAAACGCTCAAACCCCGAAAATAGGAGAATATTGTCTTCCATTGTCGAAGGTTAATTCCCTCAGATCCATATTGATACAGCCTTATTAAACGGGACAGTGATTAGTCCTGGGCTCATTGTGGAGATTAGACAGAGCCTCGTCCTGATGCTGATAGCACAGACACAGGGACGCGGCAGAAGGAGGAGATTTGGATGGATTTAACAATGGAGTAGAGGGAAGTGCCAGGGTTCCCACGCTAAAAATGACCCAGAAGACGACACTGAGGTCTCTGATCCTGCACCGCCATTACGCTGCGTAATAAGGTCTCGTTGCTCTGGGCGATGGTGCGACGTTTACTGTTTCTTGTCTATTCTCAAATGTTGAGTTTGACAGAGAAAGCACTCAGAATAATGTGAAATGTAGAGATTTTAAATGGGCCGGGTTGAATGAATTGAGGATGTTTCGCCTCAATCTTCAGAGGCTTTTTCTCGCACTTGTAAAAAGGTAAGACGGATTAAACACAACAACCTGCGTGAGGGGGGGGGTTTGACTGCCATAGATACAGAGAGCATCGCTGGGAACGCCTCCAGCTGCCAGAGGGAAAAGAACTCATATTCCTCCACGACTACTTTAAAAAATGCTTAATTATTAATTATTATTTCTATCAAATAATGATACAGAGACATGAAGAGAAACAAAGGGATCCAACGGCACAAATGTGAACATATACAGTACCAGGCAACGCTAACCATAATGCTAACATTAGCTTCAGTGCTATCAGCCATAGAAAGCAGAAGGGGCGTCCGATCCTTATGTATTCAGACATTTAGCAAGTTGGCTAGTCTGGGCAACTTTTCAGAGTCTGTTAGCCAATGTATTTCTCCTATAGCCGTTAGCATTAGCCATCAAACATGGCAAATGATGAACGATCCAGATGTTTTCAACATTGTCAACCCATCGTTTCATTCATGAATGTATACACCTTTGGGTATTATATAGATACAAATGAATGTCTAAAAGTGTCTCTGAGCTAATTGCTAACTCAAATTCAGTTCAGTTTCTGCTTGTTGTGGGCTCGGATACACATCCAGTGGCCACTAAACATCATCTTATAAGGGGTTAATGATAATGAAACCACAGAAATGATATAAATGCCATGAAACGGGCAAAACATACTGTACCTCACCGTACGTTAGCTATAGGCATTTCTATGATTTCTATGCTAACGGCTAGCTTTGAGTGCTGTTTTTCCTTTGTTGAGTCAAAACATCCATAGTGATTTTGACTTGACTTTTTGTGCTAAATATGCTTATAGTCCACCAGAAAACATCTAAAAAGAGTGAAATATTAATAAGTACCTTTTCTCGCTAGGATTCCCGCGAGCATGACCCGTCTGTATCTATTAGCATTGTTCTGGACTGGGACAAAGCTAGAGCCGTCGAGGTCCTCTCTCACACCATCTTTTCTCCATAGTTGCCTATTTGTTAAGTTAAGAACAATCTTAACTTGCGTGTTTCCTGCAGGAGGAGACTGTTACGAGTACAAGTGGATGAGCAGCCTCCTCCCGGACTCCACTCGACCGTTGATCTGGTGCCAACGCTCCGATGGAGTCAACGTCACAGGTACGTGTCGCCGTGAAGCTCCGACTGAAGGGTGGGGTTTAAAGAAGAAAACAACCTTTCTCTTTGGAGACAATTCTGCAACCTCAAACATAATTAACATTGTTATTTTGAGATGTGACAAACGTATGAGAAACACGACTCACAAAGACTTAAGGAATAGAGTTTTTCTGATTGTTTTCTTGTAATCAGTGCTGTGTGTGAGCTAACTGCTGAAACGTGCAGCGAAGCATGTGAAGGTGGATTAGATGACAGCTTTATAGTGTCTGAGAACAGCTATATATAACTGTAAAGAAAGTTATTATTCAAAAACAAGCCTCTCAGAGAGAAGTTAAACATCAATCCACCGGATTGGGTTGAGGATGGGTCAAACAGGGCGCAGCTAAGTCCACCTAACCTAACCTAACCTAACCACCTAACCCTCCGTGTCAATTACAATTCACACGATTTGTTTTCCTCCTGAATCCCAACGTTGTTGATCTTAAAAGTATTATGTGCTCACCCTCTATACCTGATATTGTGTCCAAAATATTGTGCCGTGAGTGTTTCTTGGATGCCGTCTCCTCTCTCTGCAAAAGTGACTCACTTAAAAACAGTTTTTATCCAACGCAGTGGGCACACTACTGTCAAATATAATTCAATTCAATTCAAATAACTTCAATTATCCCTTGGGGGCAATTTAAAAGGGCAGAAGTAGCAGAGAGCATGAATTCAACAGCACACGCAGTACAACATAAAGTCAGTTCAGCAGTAAGTGTAAACTGACAACACAGTCCTCTTCACTTCTGTACATACAGTAGCTCTGAGCACAAAGGGGATCTTCCTCCTGTTTATTACAGGCTGTGACCATGAATCAAAGGCAAATTACACATAGGTTATTACAGGTGTAACGATGCACCGTCTCCTTCATTGACATGTTAACATCCAAGTTGTTAACACGCAGGAACTGGTCTAAGGCAATTGTAATTGATAATGAATACAAACAGGAAGTACTGCCCAATAATGAACATATAGCTCTATTTTATTTCAAAACCAACTTGTCACTTATTTCGCACTTGCACCGTGATGCATTGAACCGTGAGATCGCTGCACCCAAACTAATGAGTGCAGTATGTGGGATTTCAAAATTGTACGTAGGTTTTAATATTTCTCTTGTTTTTCAGTCATGAATGAGTGCACTTTTTGAGTTTGTTGTACTTGTAGCAATGACAATAAAGCCTACACCACGATAGCTCTTGGTCGGTGCGGAAAGAATAGTGAGGGGTGGTACATAGTACAGGGACAGGGCACCTTTGTTCCCTGTTATCACTGTACTTGGACTTGATCTTCCACCTCGCTTTTGGGGAAGAGATCCAAACCCTTATCTTACCCTAAATCCGTGGAGAAAACGGGCACGACTAGGGCTGGGTACCGTTAAACGATACCAGTCTGGTATCGGAAAAACGGTTTAGGTATTACCGGTATCGGAAAAATTTAAGTATTGAAAGCTGGTACCGAAAAAACAGTCTTCTCTCTTTTGATGCTGTTGGTCCAGGGACAGAATTAAAGGATTTTAATTTTTTGGTTGTCTTTGTTTAGCCTTTTTTCCCATTTCCCCATTATAAAAATATTCCCCATTTTCTTCTCATTTTCTTTCCCCTAAGTTTTGCTAATTCTTTTATTACTAATATATTCTTTATTTCAATTTTTCCCCATTTATTTCCTCAATGTCTTCACCATTTTCTCCCTATTTTTGCCTCTCTTTTTTTTTTTTTACACAATTTGCCAAAATTTCCCCCAATTTTTCCACAAATTATTTTCAAGTTTTCACATATTTCTTCACATTGGAAATTAACCCGATATTGTACATCTTCCACACATTATCGTTCTGTTTTCTGGTTCTAGATGACAAATAATTTAGTATAGGTATCGGAAAAAGTATCGTTCAGGTATCGGTATTGAAAACCAAGTATGGTTAAAGTACTGGTATCGAAAGAAAAATGTAACGATACTCAGCCCTAGCCATGACAAACCGAGGTAAGCAGCAGAGGAAAAGGTACCTCTATGTGTCGCTGTTCCTCAATGATCACCGCAGCTCGTGGTTTCTAATGACACTCAGTGTGTAACCTTTCCCTAGAGAGCAGCTCATGGAGGTGTGTGTGTGTGTTTGCAGGAGGCTGCCCCCCTCTGAGGCCTGGAGTGGACAGCAGCCCCTGTGACCCGCCCTGCCTCATGCCACGCTCCTTCTGCTCACAGGTATCAGACTAAAGTGCATATGACAGGTTTGAATGCTTTTGAAAATATGACTTGTTTAGACGATCTGTTGTAAGTAAATAATGATCTTTTCACTCACAAGGACCACAACCTCAGATAGTATGCTCAAGAATACGATTATTAACGAATAAGGTTGTTCCGATGGACGATATCATCGTCCCTCGTGATGTTTGTCATCCATCACGAGAGCCACCATCGTGATGCCACGCCCCCTCCTGTCAGAAACACACGCTGATCTTCTGTGGGCCTTGTAAACCTACAAACTTTGCAGGGATTGCACTGTAAATGAAATCTCGACTATAGCTAATATGCACGCTAGTTTAAGTAGCCTACCAGAAGCCCGAAGACATAATAATAATAATGGCTTACACTTGTATTGCGCTTTACAAGCCTGTATTACCAAGTTTCTCAAAGCGCTACACTGTCGTCATTATTCATTCACTCCAGACTCGGTGGTGGTAAGCTACTGTTGTAGCCACAGCTGCCCTGGGGTAGACTGACGGAAGCGAGGCTACCAGTCTGCGCCATCGACCCCTCCGACCACCACCAACCACTCCCTCACACACCACATTCGCTAGGCTTCCTGGTGTTACTAAACGGTCTCCCATCCAAGTACCGACCAGGCCCTTCCTGCTTAGCTTCCAAGGTCTGAAGGGATTGGGCAGATTAAAGGCGGTATGACCACATGATGTGTTAGCCGTAATTATTAAAATAAAGACGCAGCGCTGCTCTATTTCTGACGCGCGGGGCTCTCTCTCTCTAAAAGCAGCTACCGTTTAACACCGCGTGGTTTCGCTTTGCTTTTCGTACGGAAACTAAACAGATTTAAAATGCCGCGATGGATCTCACATCAGAGCTGAGAGCATGGGTTTGGATGTTCTCACAAAGGACCGAGAGGAGAGAGAGCAGAGAAAGAGGCGCGGTGCAGGAGGTACGAGGCTACGAGCACACGGACCGGGCGGCGCGTGGAGCAGCTTCAATAACGTAGGCTACGACGGAAACTTCTAAATATTGTCCTATTCACCCACTGTTTCTTAAACATTACGTTAAAATGTGTATTAGTGTGATAAGAGCCTTGTTATTGAGGAGCAGATGATGCTCTGAATAAGTCGTTCTCCTCTGAGACTTTTACGCACGAGTTTTAACACATTTCAGTTGCAAAATTGGTGTTCCATGACTCTGTTCAGATCATGTTTAGTTTAGATACATTTATCCTGCAATCTCACATTTTTCCTAACATAAATAAAATGCAGCCTATATATAGGCTATGTAAATGTCTTTAAAAATGCTTATAATGAGAGATGGACGATATCATTGTCCATCACGATGGTTCACTGTAAACATCGTCAACTGCCAATTAAGGGGACATCGCCCAACCCTATTAACGAATTGACAAAATTAAAATGTTATGGGGCTTCGATGAGGTAAGCTCCCGGGCTTGTGTCCCCATACCTGTAGGAGAAGCAGCAGAACAATGAATAAAGGGAGGGAGGGGCCAGAAGCACCAGACGAGAGGACGAGGTCAGTAAACAGGGGGCTTAAATAGGCCGGCAGCCGGAGGGGCGTACGAAAGTGATCCTGCTCCCGAACTTCAGATAACTACTTATCTCCATTTGGTTTCAGTGAAGCAGCCATTTTACTGAAGAAACATTGAGCAGAAAAGCTATTTGGATTTCATTTTTTTAAGCTACTGACAGGAAGTGACATAGATAGAGGTAAAGTTCCGCAGCGGTTTGACTCATTTCCCATTGACATAACATTTTAAAATTGTTTGCCTCTATCTGTCACTTCCTGTCAGAAAAATGTTCGATATAATTGTATAAACTATTTTTGAGCAAAAATAGTGTCTGATGTGCCATATGCACTTTAACTAATGTTGAATAACTTCTGTGTGGATTTATTCTGGCCACTCGCATCAGCCTAAAACATGCATGATAGGCTAATTACCCAGCTAAAGCCCTCTCATTAGGAAATCCCAGTCATAAGTCACTTTTTATTGTCCTTTAATGATGGAAATGGAAGGCATTCATGAAGCACAGATTGTGTGGAGAGGTGCACGCGCATTTATATATTTTTCATATTTATATTTGGTTAGGGGCCAACCTCACGGGGGTTGTAGGGAGGGCTTTGTAAATCTAGACGTACTGTACCTGCGCTGGCCTCGCTGAGCAATAATCTCTGTTTCTCCTGGAGAAACACTGCCCTCTGCTGAAGCCACGTTCCCCTACAGCTGTGTTCATTTTCACTATATATTTTCATTTAGTTTTTGTCTTAGTCTTTAATGAAAATGTATTTTAATTTTAGTAAAGATTTAGTCAAATAATTCTCTTCAATTTTAGTCTACTAAGATTGCATGTACGTTTAGTCAACTTTGCATTTATAATATTTATTCTAATCATATTTAATCAAGGTCCTCTGCTTTGTCCCACATGAACAAAGCTCTGAGCTGCTCCTTTGACATGACCTTCAAACTGTCAGGGAAGTTAAGAAGTGAATATGATTTTAGTCTTTTCATTTATATTAAGTCACATTTTAGTCGACACTGAAAACGTTTTATTTCATTTTAGTCATATAACCTTGACTAAAATGATGACGAAACATTTTAGTCGACGAAATCTCCACTTCCCTAGAGAGACAAAAAGAAAGATTTCCCTGACCTTGCTATTTCTAGAACAAATGCAGTTTTGGATCCCGTGAACATCGGCCAAAACGTTTGAATATGTATTTGTTCTTTTTGCAGAACACACTGTGCGTCTGTACCGGATATTTCTCAGCTCAGTTAAATCCTTCCTTTTGCTACAAAAATTCTGGAAAAACCGCGTGAGGACTAAATGTCGTCATCGGCCATAAATACCGTGAGGAACAGGAGGAGCCGCCAAGTGCAAACGATACTTTATCTTAGAGAGTTTGACCTTGAGGGCGGTCAGCTGCGCGGCTAAAGGAATATCAGCACTGCCTGACTCAGATCAAGCTTTAGAAACTGTTTGTGTAGGAACTGACTGGCTGTGTGGGTGGATTTTTAAATATTTCATTCTTGTCTGATCTGTTGAATGTTTAACTCCAAAAACAAAGCACAATGTTTAGTTTTACAGATTTTTTTTTCCACTAAAAAAACTTATTAAAAACTACACTAGATCAAAAATCTCTCTGAATACATCTTTGTAACATATATAACATTAACCTCTTACCCTCCATCTGAACTGAGCACATTTTCTCCAGTTTGGCTTTACCCAAATCTAAAAGCTTAAAAAAAAGTGACAAAAACATTTTTGTAGGCCTTAGCTTTAAAATGAGGCGTTACACTGTTGCTCTCCAGTCAAGAAGCTTTTAGATTTGGGTAAAGCCAAGCTGGAGAAAATGCGCTCGGTTAAGCCTGGCTCTATCTATAAGAAGTTAGTTGTTACTGTCCGAGTCAATGCTAAATGATAACAGTCTTTCCTGAATATCCCCCGTCTCCCTCCTCTCCCCCTGCAGAGCGGCGTGTGCGCGTGCGAGGAGGGCTTCACCGAGCTCCTCTCCCCGGTGGGACAGCTGCTGCGGTGCACTCCCATCCCGGTGCTGGAGGTGCCCACAGCGCGGGACAGCGGCGCCGAGATGGGGACCAGCCGAGCGGTCAACCCCACGCTGAGCTCCACCGTGCAGCCGGGGAGGGGCCGGACCTGGTACCTGCAGCCATACGGCCAAGGTACACACATACACATACAGCGGGAGGAATAAGTGAGTACACCGTTTGGAAAGTCTCACATTTCTGCCTAAATTGTTCATAAAATTTGGTCTGATCTTTATCAAAATCATAAGAATGAGTAAACAGTGTCTGTTTAAACTAATACCACCCAAACATTTACATTTGATCATATTTTTAATGGCCATAACATGTAAACATTCACAGGACAGGGAGGAATAAGTAAGTACACCGCCTGCATCTCATTGAACTGCAGCAGTTTTGTAAAGAGGAATGGTCCAAGATTCATCCTGATCGTTGTGTCTAATCTGCAACTACAGGAAATGTCTGGATGAAGTTGCTGCCACAAAACAGCTATTTAATACAAGGGTTCACTTACTTATTCCACACTGTTGTGAATGTCTCAGGTTTATCTGCAAAATATCTTAATAAACTTGTGAATTCATTTTTCCATTGATGATAGCACGTTGCCCAGGCCCTGAGGAAACAAAACAGCCCCACACCATGATGCTCCTGCTCCAGACTTCACAGTGAGGAGAGGGTTTTGATGTTGATGCTGTTTCATTTTTCCTCCACACATGACGTTGTGTGTGTTCCTCCAAAACTATTCAACTTTGGTTTGTGAAAGAGCACTTGGATGCTCCACAGAACTACTGGAAAAATATTCAGTGGACTGATGAACTCAAAGTTGAAGAGTTGAACAGCCCACCAACATCAAAACCCTCTCCTCACTGTGAAGTCTGGAGCAGGACAATCATGGTGTGGGGTTGGACAACGTGCTATCATCAATAGAAAAATTAATTCACAAGATTATCAAGATATTTTGCAGAAAAACCTGAGACATTCACAACAGTGTGGAATCAGTAAGTGAACCCCTGTATTAAATAGCTGGCTGATCCTTCTTTTGCAGCAATAACTGCTTTTCTGTAGTTGCAGATTAGACGATCAGGATGAATCTTGGACCATTCCTCTTTACAAAACTGCTGCAGTTCAGTGAGATTCAGGCGGTGTACTTACTTATTCCTACCTGTCCTGTGAATGTTTACATGTTGTGACCAATAAAAATATGATCAAATGTAAATATTTGGGTGGTATTAGTTTAAGCAGACACTGTTTACTCATTCTTACGATTTGAATAAAGATCAGACCACATTTTATGACCAATTTAGACAGAAATGTGAGAAATTCCAAACGGTGTACTTTTTCCTCCCACTGTACACGGTTACTGTGAAGCCCCACGACTGCAGTGGGGGCGGACATTCTGAGGATCTGGACTTTACTCCAATAGTATTTTGTGTTGAGAACGTACTTTTACTCCATTTCATTTGAAAGGTAAATATAACACTTTCTCAGGTTTTCTGCGGGGCATTAACCGCCACCTTCACCAAGCACTTTTCCTCCAGTTTTACCCAAATCTAAAAGCTTCTTGACTAGAGAGCTTACAGACTATAAGCCGATGTAAAGCTAAGACCTACAAAACTTATCTAAGCCTATTCTTTGTTTTTGTTATCACGGTTTAGTCGCTTTTGTTGCGTTTTTTGTGTCATTTCATCACATTTTCATCTGCTATTTTGACACTTTTTTGTGTCAAAATAGCGTGTTCGCCGCATTTTGTTTTTTTTGTAATGTAACTGTGATCAAGCCACAATAATGTGACCAAAACTTATCAAAAAGCAGCAAAAAACGTGATGGAAAAAGGACGAAAACGTGACAATCATAACGAGGAAGAAGCTTAGATCACTTTTAGTTGCCTGTTTCGTCCAATACGTCCATTTCCTCTGTTTGATTAAATACTTGCAAATCCTAAGAAATGAAATACGCACCATTTGTTTCTGTGGCATTAAAAAGCATTACATTTGACTTGCTTCTGTCTGTATAAACCCTGCTTTCTATAAAGGCTCCAAAGTCCAAAGTTTGTCCATGTGGTTCATTTGAAAATAATACACGCTCTATGAACAGCAGGTGGCGCTGTGCAGATAAACAGTCAAGGCCTCTGACTCATGAGAAGGAAGAAGGTTTGTCCCCGTCGTGTTAAATGGTCACATTTATATAGCGTCGTTCTACCTGCTTTAGGCTCAAAGCGATTTACATCAAGGAACCACTCACACATTCACACTCTCATTCATACACCAGTGTACGCAGACACTGGAGGGTGAAGTGTCTTGCCCAAGGACACAAGTGCTTGACTATCTTGACTCGGGGGAATTCAGGCGCAATGTTCGTGTTTTGCAGCTACTTTTGCTTACACTCATTTAAACTGATCGTCTACTTTATTTATAGATTTATTTATTTATTTGAGAGGATATCCACTTGAGACACACCATCTCGTTTTCAAGAAGATCCTCAATCGTCCCTACTTAAGTATTTTCTACAGTACACAGCCCACACAAGAGCCTCAAGTCAAATGTGCTGCCGTTTTAGCTGGAAAAGCAAAACTGAAACTTATCACTTAACGATCACATACACTGCACTGCGCTGACTTTTCATGTATTTTTTTATTTCAAACTTTAGAGCGCTACAGTTTTGTTTTCTGTTTTGTTGGGCACATTTTATTATAAAGCAGCTTTGAAAAATCAGAAAGCATTGCCCATTTTATTCTGAGACTAAAAATTTTATTTCAAAACCAACTTACTATTTTTTATATTGCACTTGCACCGTGAGAGAGCTGAACCGTTACACCCCTATACTAGTAAATACTTCAGTACTTTTACCTAGGTAATAATTTGACTATTTATTAGTATTTTGACCATTACTGAATATTTCTGCAATAAAAGTAAAAGTTGCTCAGTTTATTCCTCAGTGAAAGTATTGAAGTATTTGCTTTAGAAAACACATAAGTACTCACCGTAGAAAGTACAAGTGTTATGACAAATAACTTGCAGCTCCAAGAACAGCTCCTGTACGGCAACACGACGTGGACAAACCTTCTTCCTTCTCGTGACTCCTTCAGTTGGATTAATATTACATCTGCACAGCGCCACCTACTGCTCTGGAGTGTGCATCATATTATCATCTTTTAAAGTGAACAAACCACACGGACAAATGTACTTCTTTCTCTGGAGTCTTTGTAGATAATATCATATTTATCGTTCACAATGTAGTGGAGTAAAAGTAATAATTAATATACCATTCAAGTAAAGTACAGATGAAGTTACTAACCACCTCCAGCAATTCAAGTTTGTTTTTAAGCAATTTATTTTTCTTTATTTCCTGTTATTACCTTTTATGTCTTTTTCAAATATTTATCTTTTGGAATGTTCAATGTATTTACCAATTGATTTTTGCCAAGTCTCTGCTGCAGTGGAGGCCTCAGTGTCTTTATCACTGAAGTAACAGTATCCACTACTACAACTCTCATAGACTAAGTACTTGAAGTGACTTAAATCTGCTCAATCTAATGTGATGATTGCGCTCTTTTCTTTTTTGTGGCGTGGGTGATTGGAGCCAACTTTAGATTTAGTGTTGTAACTTCTTTTGAAAGTGTCCTGTGCGTCTTAAAGCGGTGGATCTTCAGCAGTAAAAACACGTTGTACATCGACCCTGTTATAGTCCGAGATGTGCCTATTTAAGCGGTGAATGCGCCTCCGTCAGCCTCCGGCGTGGGAGTAACCTGCCTGTGTCGTCTGCAGATGGGAAGCTGAAGCTGTGGGTGTACGGTGTAGCCGCGGGGGCCCTGGTGCTCCTCGTGTTCGTATTCTCTATGATTTACCTCGCCTGGTGAGTCCACTCTACGGCCCCCTTTTTCACAACCCCCATCCAATCACTGCCCCTTCAAAAAAAACAAAAAAACAACAACAACTGGACCTGAATGCAGACTGTGGTAAAGGCGGCCTTCGTTTGAGGTTCACATGAGAACAGCTCAGTGTGCACTAGTTTGTTTCTTTTCTTTTCATCACCAACTTTTTAAAACTCATTTCACCTCTTCACTGCTGCACTACATTGTAGTATCATGCAACGATTGTGCAGAATGCTTTCAAAACAATAAATACAATGGGCCTCACGCACAACACGTTCTTACGCACACATTTTGTTCTTAAGGCCTTTATAAGAAGGTTTGTGGCATTCACTAAACTTGTTCTGAGCTGAAAACGTTCCTCTGTAAGAGCAAATGCTAAGAACCACCTGGAGGACTCCTAGGAACAATCAATGGTTTTACAACGGAAACCATATGTTTACATACACTTCATAAAAAGACGCATTTGCATTTTTTCTCACTGTCTGACATGAAACCAGAATTAACTTCTTCTTTCTTTTAGGTCAATTAAAATGTAAAAAAAAAAGGTATATTAGTCAAATGCCAGAATAATGAGAGGTAGAATTTTCTACACAATTTGTTGTTACTTTTTACAAAACCAAAGGTTTACATAAACTAAGATTACTATACCTTTAAACAATTTGTGAAAGCCCAGATGACGATGTCATGACCTTGGAAGCACAAGTCTGGGTCATCCTTGGGTGTAATTCCAAGACACTTGAAGGTTCAGGTTCTTTGGTTAAAACAATGATGGAAATGACCAGTCATCATACAGATCAGAAAGAAGGCGGGTTCTGTGTCCCAGAGATGAACGTGCTGTGTCTGAAATGTGAATATCAACCCAAGAACAAATGCAAAAGACCTGGTGAAGATGCTGAACCTGTAAGAGTTTGTCATCATCCAGAGTGAAACAAGAACTGTACCGACATGGGCTGAGAGGGAACTCTGCCAGGAAGAAGCCCTTACTCCAAAAGAAACATAAAAAGACAGATTGGAGTAAAGACATTTCCTGTGGTCTGACGGGGGGAAAATGAATTTTTTGGCCATAATGACTATCGTCACGTTTGGAGGAAAAAGACTTACAACAACATCCCAACTGTGAAATACGGGGGTGGCAGCATCATGCTGTGGGGTTGTTTTGCTGTGGGAGGGACTGGTGCACTTCACATAATAGATGACATCATGATGAAAGAACACTATGTGGAAATATCTCAAGACATCAGCCAGGAAGTTAAAGCTTGGGCGCAGATGGGTCTTCCAAATGGACAATGACCCAAAGCAAACTGGTTACAAAGTGGCTTAAGGAAAACAAAGTCAATGTTTTGAAGTGGTCATCACAAAGTCCAGATCTCATTCCAGTTGATTAAGTATGGGCGGAGCTGAAAAGGCATAGGCACGGTAGGTGGCCTAAAAATGTGTCTCAGTTACACCAGTTCTGTTTGGAGGAATGAACCACAACTCCTACTAACTATTGTGAGAAGCTTGTGGAAGGAAATCCAAAACGTTTGACCCAAAATATACAGTTTAAAGGCAATTTGACCAAATATTAAAGAAATGTATGTAAACCTTTGGTTTTGTAAAAAGTAATATAAAAACCGTTTAGAAATTTCTCTCATTCTTTTGGAATTTGACAAATAGAAATTTTTTTAAATTCTAATTGACCTAAAAACAATAAAAGTTTATTCTGGTTTCATGTCAGACAGTGAGAAAAAAATACAAATGTGTATTATTACAAATGTATTATCCCTAAAGAACGTGTGGTGAATCTGTTTCCTGACTCTGCCTTCGTAAGTACAGATTTGAAGAAGTTTGTGAAGATGTTCATGAATGAGGCCCATTGTTCCACAATAACAGTTCACAAGGAATAAATAACGGATTGCCAAAACACCATCACATGACGCTTGTGACAAAGGCTACAGGAAGTAGGTAAACAAACTGTTACAAAAACGACTCCTCCTTTACCAAAGCGTCTGCATTCCTGTCCCCACTGTCCACGTCCCTCTCATCACGGTCCATCTGTCCTGCATGTCCCGCCCGCCATGTGAGCGCAGCAGCTCCTGCGCCCGGCTGCACCGCTCGCTCCGCGCCCAGGAGGCCTGCGTTAGCGTCGCGTCTAACGGCACCGTGGCTAACGGGAGCGCCCAGCCGGAGGGGCACGTCCTGTACACCTGTCCCGACTGCCAGGGGCACTGGTCCACAGCAGCGGCAGCTTGTGAGCGCAATGACCCCGCCCTGCTGTCCCAGCCCCACTGCTGCCCCACTGTCCTGGCCCCGGGACCACAGAAGAAGACAGGTTGGATACGCTCGCCCCTGTAGCGCCCTCTAGTGTTAGCTTCGTCATTGAATAGATTAGTGCTAAAAGTGTGCAGCCGAGCAGATAGTAGTGAAGTTCAGTGTTTAGTTTAGTACAAATCAAAACCTGGAGTATTTCGTAAGGAATTGTTCAAAGTTGTAACTGGAGTGGGTCTGTTGCCAGTGTTTACATCTATTCAGTCACAAAGTCATCTTGATTTGAGTTTATAAAACATTGTATTCCTCCAAAAATATATTACTGTTTAAGATAGATTCAAAATATAAATCTTTACTTGAAAGAAGAAAAATAAAACATGTGTTTAATTAAGAGAAATATTATTTTCAACTCAAGTGAAGATAGAATATTCTTTAACTCTTTTTCATGAATCTCACATTGGGCAAATTCACAGAGAAAAGAAGTGTGCAATGAAAAAACAAATGTAATTGTGCAATCAAAGGATTAAGATGTAAATGTACAAAGAACGATAACTTTAAAGGTGCACTATGCAACTTCTTATTTGAGAACAAAAAAATGTCAGTGACCCACTGTATGGGTGGTTAGCATAAGCGCCTTTGCTTTCCATCCTGGTGACCTCTATGATGCTTCAGGATAGATTTTATTTTAGGGTTTCTAGTAGGTTTTCTGAATGGAATGTATGCGTAACTATGGAGGTTCGATAAGCAGTGAAAACCTACCAGAAACCTTAAAAACAGTTGATCATAGAGCGTCTTATGGGCCACGGGGATGGAAAGTAAAGTCGCTATGGTAAACACCCATACAGTGGGTCAGAGAAAGGTCAAATAATGTACTCTCTAATATCAACTTTTTTCTGTTTACATAAAAAAATGGCAGAGTGCACCTTTAAGAAGAAAGCTTAAAACAAATATGAAGCTGAAACATAAAAACATCTACATTAGCATCAACAGTGCAAGTTAATGGACTGAGCTCAGGGGCTTCCTACCTTTTGGATTGGAAAACCCAGTCCAGATGACTATATTCAGAAATAAGATCAGAATAAGAATTCTGGATAGAGTGAGGCTTGAATAGGTTTATTTTGTCAATAATAATAATGTCTTACACTTGCATTGCATTTAACAAAATGTTCACATTGGCAAAACCTTCTGAGGAAAAAAGGAACAAAAACTGTTAAGACCAAGACCAGGAAATGTTTTAGGTGCTACTTTTCCAGTAACATGAGCTCTTGATCATTGTAATTCGGCCGTTTCTTCGTCATGAGCTTTCGCCTGCAGCGTCTCCCTCCCTTCTAAAAGTTGCATTAGCGTGGTCCCAAAGCTAAGAGTCCAAATTGCATTTAAAAAGTCCCATTGTCTCTGGATGTTGCTTTGCGTCATATATCTCAGACGGGAGTTTCAGTGGAAAACAGGCCAATAAGATCCAGATAATGTAATGGAGCTTTATGGGTTTGGAGACCAAAATGTGCTGCAGCACCATTTAAAGTTAGCCCATTTACGGAAAGAGGAATCCAAAAATCAACTATACCTGCTAACCTTCTAATAATGCGGGATTTCTGTGGGACATTAAACGAAGCGCGCCAAAATTAAGGCTTTTAGAAACATTCAATTGGATTAAAATTGACATTATATTTTTTGGGCGCTCAACTATTTTACTGCACAAGATCATTGGAAATAGAAAAAATGATGGTTCCAAATACTTTCACCTCCAGTTTTTTCGATTATTTCAATTTTCGATTATTATTTTTTCATTATTTTTGACTCTCCTAATGAGTTGTATTGCACATGGTCCATGATTTTCGAGTGCAGTGCTAGAATGTCCAGTTCATGTCCCATATTGATTCCCTATTGAGAAAAGGCAAGTTAGAAATCACTCTAATAAATACAAACTCACTCTGAAGTATTGGTAATGCACTGCTGCCCTCTGGAGGACACAGGGAGGATTGCATACGTGGAAACAGGATTTGTGAACAAAGTGAACGGCCGACTGCTCGTGCATCTCTCCAGAAGGTGTTACACTCTGCCTCCTTTCCATTCTCACTCGTGTCATTCATAAGTGTATGTTTCCTCTCCTGTTGTGTGTTGTTTTGTGTAGTTGGTGTCATTGTTAACAGGACGTATTGGACCTAAAGACTATGGTGACAGGTTAATGTCTACAGTACACTACAGGCACTATACTGGATTTATTTCTAGTAATTGAACAACATTTGTTTTGTCCTCCTTTAGTATATTGTAAAGTCAGACATTTGTGGGGGTTAAAAAACATGTATCCATTTCACGAACTTGCAGGCGAGTCTTTGTGCATTTCTGTGACAGTGATCCTGAAAAATGACCTTGCCAGAAGTGAAACGTGACTATTACCTCATCCAGTCAAGAAATGGGAGGCTACAAATAGGATTTCCGATCACAACATTTACATTTAGCGGCTTCCTCTTTCATCGTGTGTAATAAAGAACATAAGGTATAGGGCCTTTAAGTGGCCTAAACTACCACACTATGGGCTCATACCCATTAGAGCCACCTTTCGTGTGCTGTTCTAAGACACGAGTAGAAACCCATTCTCACGACCCAATCCTTTGGATGTTTTTCCCAGTGGGTGCTCAGTCAAAACTGATCCCACAAACTCGTGATCATGAGCTGGGCACGTTGCCTGTGGAGCTAAACCAGCAGAGCGTCATATTGCCTCTGCAGTTATATTAAAGCCACTTATGACACTTTTTTATTTGAAGAAAAGAAAAAAAGATATTTGTGCGTATCTGACCTTGTGACCCAGCAGCTGTATGAGTGGTCAGCATGGCGCCTTTACTTTCCATCACTGTGGCCTCTACAACGCTCATTAGGAGTGGGTAGTACTCATTTACATTTACTGAAGTACATGTTCTTAAAGGTGCAACTTTATATGTGGAAAGAAAAAGCTTGATATTTGTGTGTAATTGACCTTTTTGTGGGTGGTTGTTATGGCACCTTCACGTTCGATCCCGGCGGCCTCTACAACACTCCAGGATCAATTGTTTTGCAGAGTTTCTGGTGAGAGGCTGGTGAAAACCTTCCAGAAACTCTGAAAACTATTGATCCTGGAGCATCATAGAAACCATAGAAAATGAAGGCAAAGTAAAGGCTGCTGGGTCACTGAAAGGTCAAATATACGCACAAAAAAATGTTTTGTTTCCGCATAAAAAGTTATAATGTGCCTTCAAGTATAACTTTTTAAAGACATTTTACTTGTACAAGTAGTTTTTTCATACAGTACTTTTTACTTGTACTTGAGTAAAATTATTTCAAAGTAACGTTACTCTTACTAAATATTTAATACCCAACTCTGCCACTCATACAGCCGCTGGGTCACTACAAGATCAAATACACACAAATATAACTTTTAGGGATGTAACGATTCATCGAAAATCGATTTAAAATCGATTTAATATGCGTAAAATGTGAATCGATGTAAAAAATTAAAGAATCGATTTTAAAGCCACCCTCAGCTACTCCATTTTGAGCTACCGAAATAGACCGGAACATAGCTCGTTGTTTCTAACGACGTTAACTTTTTCTCAAGACAAGCTCCACACCACCACCCGCCTCACCCCCAACACACGCCACACCATGTAAACACAAACACGTGTAGGCATCCAAGCAGCAGACGCAGCTACGAGATTAGCGTTAGCGGCTAACGCAGAGTTTAGCATTTTGACAGAAGTTTACCAAAGATCGTAAACTGACAAACATCTGACCAACCTGCTCTGATTCTGCTGAAATCCTCATCAAATGTCCGTTTGTCAAATAATCCAAAACCTACAGGGAGCTGTCATGTCTTTTTCCTCCTTATGATTACAAAGGCTGCACAGGTTGTGAGGCGTTCAGGGTGAAATAAACTGCACTGTAAAATTAGTTCTAAATGGTAGTATTATGTTCAAACTGCAAAAAAAAAAAAGGTTTGGTAAAATAAATATAATCTCAAAATGTTTGCTTTGCTACACATCTTATTTATGCTGAAAACATGTAAATTTACAAGCACTCATGTCAAAATGATTATAGTTCATTTTCATGTCTTGTAATTTTTGTAATGTACAGTTCTCTTACTGAGACAGTTGCAGTTTGTTACAAGGACAAAAATGCAGATGTTAAAACAAAAGAAACTTTGGTATGAATGAGTCATACTCTTTTCTAAAAAATAAGTTTAAAGGTAAAAAAAATCGGAAAAAATCGAAATCGGGAACTTAAAATTGGAAATCGAATCGAATCGGGGCTTGAGTGAATCGTTACATCCCTAATAACCTTGTTTTCCACATAAAATGTTGCATAGTGCACCTTTAACCAATCGACTCTAGCATGTTAGAAGAAGAGGAAGTGATGGCTTTTGTTATTTACAGGTTATATCTATTGAATCATTTTGTAATTAGGCAGAATTTGTCTGGGTGCCCAAAGATTTGGGTGGGTGCTTGAGCCCGCAGCACCCACCAATCTACTATGACCCAATGTGCTGCGACGCTACAACAGTGTGCCATGACGTGCCCTCAGGCAGGGACCCATACGGGGAAACACTAAACTAAACTCAGGGCGAGGAGGAAGGATGGATTTGAAGTAAATATTGCAATGATATCTACAGTACCTGTATCAGACAGAGCACTTTACACAAGGCCAGAGGACGAGCAATACTAAACCTTTATAACAATACTACCACAAAAGGCCCTATACCTGATGTTTTTCTACTTGAATGCAGTTTGTTTTCTCCTTCAGCGTATTATAAAGGCAGACATTTGTGGAAAAAAGATTCTTGGTTATAAACTCATCCCTGTGAAGAACTGAGGATGCATTAGGGAAGTTAGGAATGAGTTTGGACACAACCATTTCAAACGCTCGCGCTCCCTGTTTCTTTGTTCAAGTATACGAGCCTTACAAGTACAAGTGCTTTTCAGTCCACAGTCTTTCGGTCCAATTGTTTTGTAAAACAGGCTGCAGTTGTAAATGTCTTACTTGTGTCCACAGCAAAAAGCCAAAGAGACCTCAGAGACAGCGGCAGCAGAACAACAACCGACTAAAACCTCTGACGCTGGCCTACGACGGGACACGGACATGTAGGAGAGCGCTGGGGGACGGGGGACGCCTCACCGCTCCGGGACCAGGAGACGATCAGCCGCTCTGAACCAAGCTCTGTTCCAACTTTAAAATTGTCTCTATGTCACATTTCCAGCTCTTAAAAAAACAAAACAAAGCCAGACTTAAAGGAGACGTTATGAACTTTGTTAACCCCGTTGTCAGTTCTTCTCTCCATCTGTCATTTGACAAAAGCCACGCTGATAATGTGTCATGTCATGACGCTTCTCGCCAATAGAGGAGGCTAGAGAGCTAATCCAGGACTCTTCCAGACTGATGTTACCGTGGCAACACTTCAATATCAACCAGATTACGATGATCATCTTGACATTCAAAACATGAACAACTTTCACACCACAAAAAGTCGTCTATAAATAAGTCAAATCTACTAAAACTTTACTAATCAAAATCACTCAAACGAAGGTCAAATTGTTTTGCTTTTGACCTTTTTGTTATGTGTCTCATTTCAAGTTTTATTTAATTAAAGTGTTCAAATTGATTCATCTCATTTAAGTCACAAAAAAGCTTTTTATTTCAGGGTTGTCCAAACCTACTCAGCATCAATTCTCTTAATTCAACCACTTTTTAAGCCATTTATCTCATTTAAGGCCACCTTGTTTTTTAATAATGTGAAATCATAATAATAATAATAATAATAATAATAATAATAATAATAACATAATATTAAAGCATTTTACATTTGGACACAGATCCCAAAGTGCGACAGAAAATCAGAGCAGTGCAATTTCTAATGTAACAAACAACAATAAAATACAAAAGTACAAAATATGAATAACATCGCTTGAATGTTCTCAAATGTTTCTTAAAACAATCAGCCTGTGGTGGTTCCAGAGCCTGTGTATAATTTAAATGTATAATGTAAATGTAATGTCCACAAAATATTGACCTTAAATCTGTGCACACGGATAGGTTAAGTTTTCTTTTTTAATGTATACTTATTCTGCATTTCCAGTGTTGGGTAACGTTACTTTTAAAACTAACTGGTTAAGTTAGCTCGTTTCTCCTCTGGAAAAGTAGCTCATTACGTTACTGCATTACTTTATTAAAGTAAAGTGTTAGAGTCCTAATGCGTTACCAATAATAAACATCTGAATATAGCCTTCATTCGTCGAGCATTTTCCGATGCGAAATGCTCCTTTTCACAAACTGAGCCGCCAAAAAAGCAGGCCACGCAAACAGCCCGAAACAGTAAATGTATTCAATAAGCACAACAAATTCATGGACAAATTACAGCAATAGGCAACAGTAATGAGCATGAACTACAGGCCTATGGTTCGTTCACTACATTTGGCTCTGTCAGAAACTGTGCCAGTTTTTCAACAAAAAGAACATCTGTAAAGGAGCTCTTCTGCTTTACAAAGTGCATTGAATTGGTCATAATAAACACACAACGTACTCAACTTGATTTAGATGAATTGTACAGCTTTCCTCAACCACGTAAAGCTACGGGTTTGTTGGAAGGATGGATGCTGCCATAGGCTAAGCGTGTTGTTGTTTGGGCCGAGCTTCATGGTGGCTTTCCTCTTTAGCGCTGTATTGTCCTTTTCACCAGTAAGTTCCAAATAATGTGGGTATTTACATGATGTGACTGAAAACTCTGCCATGTTGCTGACTTGATGTAAAGTTTTGGAGGACACGCTGGAGATCGGGAGCCAAACTAACCACATTACTGATTAGAAAAACAAACTAGTACTAGATTACCTGCAAATGCAAAACGCAGTCATTACTTTCCTCATTACTCGGAAAACGTAGTCTGAGACTTTAACCCGTTACTAAGTACCCCCGACACTGTGCATTCCCGTTAAATGAAATATGAAGTGATGTCAGTAAGGGTAACTTGTCTCCTTTAAGTTTACACAATGATGAGATGTGACATAGAAACAAAGTATTTTTTACGATCATAGGTGTATGCTCCCTTTGTCTATCCTTCAAAAGCCTTTACCCCTGTGTTATGTTCAGATAAATGCCTTTCTATTCAAACTCGTGCTGCTGTGATCCAAGATGGCGGCTCTACCCTCCTCCTCCGGTCTCCAAACTCCAGAGCCTAAGAGGATGAGGCTCTGGTGCTTTCGTTGCCAAAACTCACCGCAGGGAGCAGGAAGAAAACGAAACGCCGATCTCTTAACGGGTTTGGACGGCTTTTCGCTTTGGAATCCTCTTCTACGCAGAGAGACGAGGACAAACGGCGGTCCAGGTTCTACGTTGCACTATATTAGTGCCGCATGAAAATTATGCACAGTGACTTCTACCTTTGCCATAGACACTGCCTCCAAGGCGCCGCCGCTGGTGTGAATAGGTTCTGGTTTTTCTCATGCTGACTTTTTGGTTTGTGGTGACATGCGTTTGTGGTTTGTAGATTTGATGTGAACTCTCTCCCCCGTCCAAATTATATATATTAAAAAAAAAAAGTTCAGAAATGAGGGATGTCCTTTCTGAGGCCAATTCAAACTCTACGAGAAGTGACAAGTGACGACTTCTTCTTCTAAGTCCAACAGTAAGATAACGTTTGAGTTCAGGTACGAGTCAGAATGGACCACTACTAACATTAATGAAAATAATAAAAAATAAATAGCTGACACTTATATTGTGCTTTACAAGCCTGCGTCACAAGTTTCTCAAAGCGTTACACTGAAGTTTTATTCACTCACTCCCACACTACATTCACACGTTAAGGGCGCTTCATTCACTTCAAGCTCCAATAACAAATCTGGTTTCCTGTTGTAGTCACAAGTACTAACCTTGATACTTAAGCGTTACAGGTGGGTGAAGTGTCTTTAATCTGCAGGAGCCAGGTTTTGGACCCTCCCGGTTATTGAACAAACAATTGCATAAACAGAAAACGTTGTTTAAGGGCACATCAGCATGTCTGGTTGTTCTGATCATAGACTGTAAAATTAGGAATGGACTGAGGGGCATGCTTCCCCCATAGCTGAAGCTGAAGCTTGTTCATTCCAGCAATATGCCTGCGTTTTTGGAGCCAGCTCCTGTATTTAGAACAGGATGAAAATAAAAATAGTAAAAGGATAAAAAAGTTTCAATGGAAAGTCCATAGTAAGCCGCCATTTCCTCATGGCTTCAGGAAGAAGTCGGCCCCAATAAGTCCATTCTTAATTCTACAGTCTATGGTCCAGATAGGCCGCCTTTTGAAAGGACGGAGGGTCCAAGGAAGCTCCAACCTGGGTCCATTTTTTCCAATGGGATTCATTTGTTGGACCACAAGCCTAAAAGCAGAAATAAATATTCATTTGTCATGTTTAAGTGCTTACATATTTTGTAGCAAAGCAGAGCTGGAAACAATGCCATCTTATCTGAGATAAATGGCTGAAGTAATGCTGATTCTGAGCAGGTTTGGGCTGTCTTGAAGTAAGAGCCAATGGAACAAGCAGGAAGTCGCTTAAAATATGAGAAATGAACTTGAACAGCTAAGATAACACAGAAACCCCTTGAAACGGGACAAAAAGTCAAAGGCAAGACAAATCATACTTGTTGCATTGGTAAGAGGATCAGCACAAATTCCGATAATTCAAGCACTTTTAATTCATTTTTGTTTGAGATAAGTTGGCATTTTTCCAGTGTAGGTTTGCTGGAGAATAATTATACTGTATATTTTTTTAAATGAAAGTATTGAGAAAGATTTAAGAGTTCAATCTGCTGGATGAGCTGTATGAGAGGTGACATTAATGTGGATATATATTAAATGTAGCCCAACAGCGCCACCCGTTGGTCACTCCCATAGTGGCCTAGACCCAAATGAGTATATAAATAATGCACTTGAGGAATCGTGACAAGCGGGTGGCATTGTGACAGCCGGAAACGAGTTCCGGGCAGCAGGAAAGCACTTTCATGGACTTGGAAACGGGAGGAAAAAGGTCACGCGGCTCTCACTTCACGCAGAATATGAATTGGCCTTAAGATATTGTATTATTTGTTATGTTCCAGACACATATTTCTACTTATTTTCCACTTATTACAGTGGTATCCAAATATAGTAAAAAGAAAAAGTCCTGCATATATGTTTCGATGAATATTTTTGAAGACACAAACGTTTAACTGTGGACATAACCCCATTTCTTTCTTGAATCAACTTATTTTTAAAACTGTATTGAATATTATCTTTCTTTTTTTTTACTAGTGGCATTATTTTGGGGGGATTTTGAACCATTGTCATGCAACAGTCATGTCTGCCTTACTCTCACGGCCGGTACTAACCATCACAACACGTAGATAAACAACACTCCCACTTTCAAACGGAACTCCGACCTTTGAAAGTCTGGCTTAGTGTCGCAGATCGGTGTAACATAGGTGCTTTACGATCATTTAGGGGGGAAAGAGTGAATGAAGCCCTGAAAATCCAAGTATGCTCTGCAAAAAAAACAACATTCCCACGAGTCCAAACGATTCACCGAGAACAGACTCTTGTTTTGAGTAGTTTGAGTCACTATTCGTGCACTATAACATTTAAAATGAGTAATGAGGAAACTTTCAAACTCGTAACGTGACTCCTGCGTTTCCGATACATTCAGCAGATCATGCTTTCCGACGCTTCTCCAGACTTTACGTATTATTGCTGACATTAAAGGGGGGGTATTATGTAAAATGGACTTTTTCAAGCTTTATATCATGTTATTATGTCATTCCCTCATTAAACACATGCCTGGAGTGTTGCCTTGGCTCATTCACATATTTTTGAGTAATCAGTAAAAACTTAGACGGCAGCCATTTTAGGTGTAGCTATGCCTCAGTCCTCCTAGGAACGCCCCCACCTCCTGGAGACGCCTCTGGACCTTTTGTCACCAGCCAAGCCACCAACCACTGCTCCTCAGCTCAGCAGAGCCCCCTCCCCGCACAGTAGTGTTGTTTAGATGCCACAGCAGTGTGCTGAAGGGGGCGTGTCGGAAAGCTTCTTAAAGAGACAGAGGCCTATTTCAAGACCTTCAGTACAGCCATTTTGAGAGAGCAATTTTATTCAAGGCAGTTATTTTAATTTACTGCATATACAGACCAACAGAAGGTTACGTCATCATTGTAGTATGCTATAGACTGGTGCTATGTGATTGAAAAAAGCATAATACCCCCTCTTTAAAAGGCATCAACATGTAGCGTCCTTAAAGGCACATTGTGCAACTTTTATGTAAAAAGCCCCTCCCTTTGCTGATCTCACTAATCACAGTCCCCATCGCTTTGACCAATGGGACGAGCTTTCCTGTGAACTGGCCTGTCAGGTCCAATCGGGAGGGGAAGACGGGGCGGGACTTGATTGTTTTGAAGTCTGTCACTCTCCTCATGTTTGCATTCTTACAGACTATCAGACTATAGCAATGAAATATTCACATGTTGTAGTATTATTAAAAGGCTTACATTTGGCTCGCTGCTGCCTGTAGAATCCTGTTTGTATTTCCAATCTCCAACACGCGGCTTATTTTCTGATTTTGTTCACTTCTCAAACAAGAGCCATGTTGCAGTCCCCCCGGGGTCATTGTAACTCGTGCAGAGTTTTTTCAGCAGTGCGGAGAATGTTTACGTCCGTCTGATTTGTAAATACTGATTTATTTTTTATTTTTCTGGAATACATTTGATGTAAGTGTACATTTATTTTGTATGGCACAGAAATGTTTAGTTTGACTATGGAGTATACTGTATGGAGTATATGGAGTAAGTGGCTGTATGAACTTTGGTGTTTGTTGTGAAGTGAAGGAGGAGGTCGGCCATATTGTACAGGTGCTCTGTGGGAGGTGGACCGGGGAAATAAATGACAACATGAAATGAAACTATGTGTTTTCTTATTTTCTGACTTCTTTTTCCCTTTCTCCTGGATGGATGAAGAGCCACTCATTCGAGGTCTATTCTAAACTAAAGCTGAAAGGTCTGGGAATTGAACCTGGACATGAGGCTTAATGTTCTCGCCGTGTTTGAGTGGGTTTCCTTTGAGTTTTCTATCAACCTAAAACATGCACAATATGGTGAAAAGTTGCTAATACAGTATATTATATAACCAGTATTGCTAGTCTCCTATACGCCCTATCCTGTACCCGATAACCTAATCCCAGAAACTCATTTTCCTGGATCTGCCTGTATCCCACCCTAGGAGCTTGTACCGTGCTAAAGGACAAATGAAGAAAAGCAAAGGTGAAAAAAGATGAGAAATAAATGAAATGGGGAACAAAGGATGAAGATAGATACAGCAAAAAAGGAATAATAAAGAAAAAAACTAAGTGCACACGCACTTGCACACACATATAATCAAAGAACAAGAAGGAAAAGAGCCAGGGGAGGAAAGGGAGGGGGAAGAAAAAAAGAAAGACTGAAACGACAGGTACAGAACATATGATGAGTTACATATTCTCTCTCACCGTCAATAAATTAAATGGAAAAAAATTGTCCTCAACATATTTTAAGAAGGGGTTCTTTTTATTTTCTTTTTTTTTTTTAATCCCCCAATCTTTGTTAGGTAATTAGAAAACTGAAAACATTATTTTGGGAAAAATTGTGTTTATTTTTAAGATAACATGTGTCCACTACTGTAGACATTGAAACTAAACCTTAAAGGCGAAGTTAGTCCCAAAGAAAATACCAAAAGGTCGACATAAGAACGAGTTTAACATCCAAACACCATCATCACTTTGGTTTGGTTTTGTTGGAATGATACTTTACAAAGCAGCTCCTCTGGAAACACAGAGGACCATCTCTGAAGATGGATGGACCATAATGTCTCAGAGCTTCATTTGTCTGAGGGTGGAGTGTCTTTATCCATCTCTACATCACTACAGAGGACATTTTACACACTTAAAGGGACTAGATGCAAGTTGGTCATTATTTATACTCACTACTGCCACCTGAGGTCTAATGCGTAACTGCAGTTTCTATATTTTAAGTAAGTAAGTGCTTTATTTGTCATTGTACAACGAAATAGTGTTCAGGTGTTAGTCCTGAGCCACTGAGCCGCGCTGCCTTTGTGGGTCGACCTGACCCGGAGGTCGGGGAAACCGTAGCACCCAGAGCAGCGCCTCCTGAGTCCATCCCCGTTTCAGAGCATGGTGTCCTGCACTGGTCAGCTTCTCCACCTCCTCCTTCCTCTTCCTCCTGCGCAGCTCCCTCCGCTCCACAACAGTCTTTCACCATCTTCTGGGAAGCACTGAGCAGATAATATGTTTTATTAACGTCCATTAGCCAGAACAATAGTAGGGACAGAAGGCATGTGTGGCTTCGCTCGGAGTCTTGCCCGGATACCTCCTCGTGTGTCCTGTTGTTTTTACTGTAGCTCCACTTGTGACGCCTCCACTGTGCTGCAGGTGTGGGGGCTCTTGGTGCCTCTTCAGTGTTTCAGAAGAAGAAATGTGTAGGTCTCAAAAAAATATATGCATTAAGCTCGTGCATGACGGCACTTTGGACCTGAAGTAACAGCTTTGTGAGTGACAGTGCAGGATGTCAGAGGCAGTTACAGGTGTGGCCTCATTCTACACATTAGGACATGGCTGGAACATGTAGAGGAGGAAAATACATCATTTTAACATTTTAAACTCCATATAGTCCCTTTAAATACTGAGGTAAAATACAGTTAAAACAAGTCACATACGTATTAACGTGTTGTTATATAAAATATGCCGACAACATTTCAATCCCAAACTTGCTCAATAAAAACGTTTTATTTGCATTACGCATTTTCCTCGATGAAAAAAGAAAGTTACCAATGCCCCGCCCCTTCACATTTGGTATCATTGGAAAGATCTAAATGTCCTCAGTAGAGGTCAAAAGGAGTTCATTCAGTAGAATGCTGTGGGATGGAAATACTATGGTTTAGAAATGTCCTATACAAATGTGCATTTCTGATAGTCGGGGGATTTGGGGGATTTGTGTGATCCCTGATTGCAGAAAGTCATTTTTCGATGTAGACGTTGTAGAATGTCTTGCAGCCGTTGACTGTTGGAGCTGTTTTGTGTTTCCATTTGAGAGGAATTTGTCGCCTCGCCAGTCATGTGGTAAAGGCAATGACACACTTTATAGTTGGTGACATATTTGGAGCTGGAGATGGGCCAAACAGGGCTGTCAAAGGGGTTTACTGGCAGTAAAATTGACTTGAAGAGTTCTGGATCAAATAAGAAAAACATTAGACCAGGATTTGTCAAGTTTCGGGTCAGACCAAAGCATGTGTGCGTATTATGACAGGGCCAGACTTGATTACATTTGTTTTCTATCCAGCTTTTTGTCAAATTGTTTATTCTGTAAAATGAAATATTGCCGATGAACCCGAAGCTTTGGGGGTGAAGCGCCGCACCTTTATCATGTTCTGGTGCGACCCGTCGTAAAACGATTCCAAACGTGGACATCATTTGAAGCAGTAAGTTGCACATGACGTCCCTTTCAGAGCGAGCGCGTACCTACTGCCGCGTCCTCGCTCATAAATCAGAAAGCAGCTGGTATTAGCGCGCTGACATTTCCTAATCCGTCACTTCTGAGACGCGGCGGCTTCACGGGGTCACCATGGCAACTCTGTTTGTTTTAGCTCCTGCTCTTGAAGGTGACGCTCCCCGCATCTGCAGACGGGGAGAGGCGCAATATTTTTTATTGTCCATTATTTTAGTGTTTTGGATGAACTTATGGAGTAAAACAGAGGAATGTCATTATTTATAAAGAAATGTCTGTTGCCCGTTGGATGCTACTAATGACATTTAATAAAAGGTTTTCATTCCACTCTTCCTAGATGTTTGGGAAAAACTAAAGATGTCCTTGGAGTTGTAGATGTTAGCTGTTAGCTGTTAGCGCTCATGCCTCACAGCTAGAAGGTCCTAGGTTTGATCCCTGGGTGTCTGCGTAGGTTTCCTCCGGGCACTCCAGTTTCCCCTACCACTAAACACATACACAATAGGCCAGGAAGAATGATGTGTGCGCATAACTGAATGATGGAAGTCGGAGGGACTGTTGGAGATGTGTGCCGTCTCCCTCTGGGGAAACTAGATACGGAGTTTACCACTGAGTATGGAGTGAATGGAGTAAAATTGCCTCATGTAAAGCGCTTTGTGACTATGTCTGTGAAAGGCACTATACAAATAAAGTCCTTTCCTTCCCCTTTTCTCTCCTCAGCATTTAGACTGCATGATTTTCAAGCTGTTGGACAAACTACAACTTGATCCCACTGTGAGTTCAACATTGTTCTTGAGAGAAAGAGAACATACCACTGGCTCTGGTGCAGGGGCTTTATACGCCGCAGGAACGTGATCAAAACACCTTCACGTGTGCCCTCCACACCCCCTCTCAAACCCCGAACCACGGGAAACAGTCTGCTGTTGTTGGTCATGGGGGTTTGTCCGGCTCATGTCCAGCCCCTGTTCAACCCACTGCGTTTAGTCTGGGCCTGAAGATGTCACAGAGCGCACCATGTCAGTGGTTCTGGTTTGACCGTACATTATGATCAGGTACACAAGAAATAGGCTACTGTGAAGACCAAACTGATTCTTGACTTTTCTCTATCACTACAGACTCCAAACTTTACAGACTTAACATACAGGGACGGATTTTTCAATATCTAATTCCTGCCTGATTTATTGAGTGAAAGGGCCTATATACCTGACACCTGTTTTCTTTTTTGCCTTGTAAAAGTATATTGCAAAAGTATTAGTTTGTGAAAATAAAGTCTGATGTGTGAAGTTTGCTTTTTACTATGATTTGTTGATGTTGTGTCGGTCAACCCAAATAGTCAAAATGTGATGAAAAAGGGTTTACCTTTATCGTTGCATTTTGACTCTGTAGGACGGTCGTGATGGGAAAAAAAAACACACTCTGACGAAATGGGTAAAAACTTAGTGTAGTGCCTTTAAGGGGAGCCACTGCAATGTTCAGGTTTTGGCCAATTTGGTCTCTAACAGTTCACATTAGTGCGACAATGTCTCCACATAAGAAGCACCTTCAGACTCCAAACATACTAGTCTTGGACTGAACAATATTAGATTTTTTACTATAGTATCTAAACCTGATTTATAGAGTTTTGAATTTCAAAAAACAAGGTGAAACTGCTTATTTTCAAACTAAACTAGATATTCCAAATCCCCTGTGATCAAACTAAAACCACACATTTTAACCTGGCTCTGTCCATTATTTAGCCATTGCATAAAACACCTTCTCTTTATGTGACAACATGACAAAACACTTTCATATTGATGTCAATAATCTACAACATCATTTGCATCTGTATATGCATCTACTTACTCCTTTCTCCTTTTCCTTGACCTTTGAGGCGACGTCATGAGGTCGACCTTGAGGAAACGTTTCAGCTGCTTCTGCTTAACCCAGCGGAGGAACCAACCAGGAAGTGACGTCATACAATATACGCTCCATATCCTCCTGCAATGACTTAAATGTCATTAGTATTACCACCATAATCCGAGCAACTGCACAAATGTCAGAATGATGTGCTGTATAAACAACTCTTTATAAAACTGCACTGTTCAATGATCAGACTCTGAAAGCTTCAAACATGAACCTCTGTGATATGAAACTACACATTACACACTGATGATGAATAAACTGCTTCATCCTCAGCTCCTCTGCTATAGCGCTGTCACAGAAACAACCTGCCCTGGTCAAATATTACACCAAGTCCTGTCCTTTAGTTCACCGCAGACAGCTGCATTAGCATCTTCGTAGTTGTCTTGTGCCAATGAGGCATGTGCTTTAAAGAGTACCTAAATGGGCGTGCCAAAGCCTTTCTCCACCCACAAACAAAAGTCAAAAATGTCCATGAAAGAGGCGGTCTCTGAGGTTTGGGGGTGACATGCGGGGGGTGAGTGTGTGGGCCTTTGCATTGGCACAATCACAGCAGACTGATTACGTGGGAGGGACTTGGTTATAAACCACAGGTACAGGGGCAGGACAATGGGCAGCACCTGGTGACGATGTGTGGAGCTGGTGCGGCTTATGACGTTCTGTGGAGGCCGTGGACACGTCTCCAGCCAATCAGGAAATTCTAATTTAGTAGCAGAGTTTACCCTGAAGGGGGCGCAACCCATTAGTTTTCAGGCCAAAGTTAGGATTTAACACATGTTTGAGCTATAATGTCAGGATAATGTCAGGGACCAGTGGACAACACTATGAGACACCCATTGAGACAGTTTATCAGTAAAACAAACTTGATTTGGTGTTTAGTTACTCTTTAAGTTCCATTCTTGTAAAATGTAAACTAAAGTGTGTAACGTTGCCATAAGTTCATTTTTCCTATAATAAACCTTCAGATGCTGCTGCAGCTCTAACGCTGAGCTGCTTTATACCTTCATTTATTTAGGACAAAACTCATGTTTTTATGATTTTTTACCATGTTTTGATGCGCAGCAAAACTGTCCATCATTTCACACTCGTGGGGAGATCGGAGATTTCAGAAACCTTCAGGAGGCAGCAGTGGATTGTGGGATTGTTCTTAGCTCCTTATGGGCTGATGAGGAACATCCTGAGGTTCCTCTGCTAAAGGAGGTATTAAAGGAAACATACGGCTCCTGACACATCAGGATGCTCCTGGTCATGGCGGATGATGACGCACGTCCGGGTCAATGATGAGAGGAAGGAGCTTCCTAAGCTTATTTGCACTTTTTAGATGCCGCCTCAATCTTTTTGTTGTTGTCCCTAATAATGCAGTTTGTGGCTGTGCCTTAAACCTCCACCAGGTGTCAGCGTTCCCCCAGCCTGTAAAGTTCCTCCTGAAGTCCCACACTCCTCTCCCTTCCTCCTTCCCTCTCTTCCTCTCTCGACTCCTCTCCCTCTCTTCCCCGGCTCTATATAAACCAGCGCTCACCCCCTTTGTGCTGCCACGCCACACCAACCGGGCTCTCCTGCCGTCCCCTGACCTCCCCCCCCACTGCTCTCTCCCGGCTGCTCCCTGACCTCCCGGATGACCCTGGGTTTGCTGCTGCGGCGCTCCTCCTCCTCCTCTTCTTTACCTGATACTTTTAGTCGGACGGAGGGGAATCGTACGCGCACCCTGGCCCCTGGGCAGCCATGACGACCCGCGGCGACGGAGGAGGCGGGGCCACCATGAGGATGATGATGGTGATGCTGCTCTCTCTGGTCAGTTCAATCCTCTTTTTCTCTCAGTTTGTTCGTTTGTTCCGTGATGCATTTCTGGAGTGAACACTCACTTTAGTCGCTCCGTCCTTCACTCTCACACTTCAGTGTTTCCCAACCTGGGGCGCGGGGACCCTGGTTGGACCCGAGGACTCAGCGGGAACTGTCTCTGAAAGAAAAACAAAGTGAAACTGACAAAAAGTATTAGAGTGATCATTTCAACGGAAGAATTTGTATATTTTGAACTCACAACATTGTCCTTTTACTCCTAAATAACACTGGGTCTAAACATTTGAACTGATTTGGAACATTTGTGCAGCAATCTGAAAACGACCTCCATTCTTCTGTCTCAGGTCAGGTTTTAGATTTTCCAATCTTCATATACGTAGACCTTTATTGTCATTGTACAAAATACCATACCAACTTTATCTACAAAGCACTTTCAAAAACTTAACAGCTTGACCAAAGTGCTGTGCACAAAAACACACATATAGGCAAAGAATACATATATACAAAACAAAAATACATAAAAGCAAACATTTTCAAAGGCAAGCGAAAAATGATGCGTTTTAAGAAGTGACTTAAAAACAGGCAGAGCCTGTCTGATCTCGAGGGTCTTAGGGACCGTGAGCTGCAGCTGAGAGGGAACATAGGGCTGAATCAGATCAGAGAGGTTGGAGGATTTAAAGGTAAATAAAATAATTTTAAAATCAACTCTAAAGCACACCAGCAGCCAATGCAGGGATTTTAAACTGGTGTGACGCTCTCATGTCGACGCGCTCCAGTGAAAAGTCGAGCTGCAGGATTTTGGACGAGCTGCAGCCGAGAAAGTGCATATTGGCTCTGCAATAATCCAGCCGGGGTGTCACAAAAGCACGACAGTCTGTGAGTGCTGCTGCTTTAAATAGGCTTAAGTTGCTTTAACTGAAGAAATCTTGATTTTACAACTTTAGAAATTTGCTGGTCAAATTTCAAGTTGGAATCCATTTGGACACCCAAATAAGTCAAACTGGCTTCATAAAATCATTTAAACCTCAGGTCAGCTTAAGGGGCGTGGCTAGAGCTACTCGGGCTAAAAACAATCCCCTCTGATTTCTCCTGGTTCAGATTCAGGAAGTTTAACGATATCCAGGATTTTAAATCCAGAGCTCTAAAAGGACACTCATTCATCCCATTCAAATCATCAATGATCATGAATATGACTTCAATAAGAAATAGAAACTGCACTCGGTCCTTGTTTTCCACGAAGCCCATCATTTTGACTTCCTGACGTTCTGTTAATCACATTTTCACGTATTTATGTAATAAAAGCACATTTTGTAATACTTTTCCAATGTGGCAAAAACGTATTAAATAATACAATAAAATGTGCTTTAACACTTCATGACGACTGCGCACTATTAAAGTATTCATAAAGACTTATTATATCATTTCTAAAACATTTCCAAAGCTTTCCTCATCATTTGTTGCTTATTTATTAAGCAGATAAATGTGATTACTTTATTGTTCAGTCGATGAATAAGTTTAGACTCAATTATACCAAATATCCAAACCGTTTTATGACCCTGACTTTAACCAGACTCACGGATAGAGCGCATGTCGCTGTTTAATAATGAATTACTAACAGTTTGATAGTGCGCAGTGATCAACTTTATTACACAATGAGTTGAGAGAGTTTATTACACAATGAATTCAACATTTTATTACATTTGAACAGTTTCATATTCCGGTGTTATTACAACCTGTATCTTAAATGAATGGGATCGTGGCAGGTGTATCGAGATGTGAATCGTATCAGACGCCTAAGATTCCCTTCCCTTAATGCGCCTGTACCTTTGTAAATACATTCACGCTGTCGTTCTGTCACAACGTTCTGTTGTGGTTGTTTATCATATTTTATTCTAATCTACTTTACATGCCCTCACAGTCTTATAGTTTTAAGTTTTAAAAGTGTATTATTCATCTACCAAGTTTAATGTTTTATGTTTCAATGGCAACAAAACCAATTCTGACTCTGATTCTTTTGTGCAATGAGCTCAAAATACATTTTATTTTCTGACCTTTTGATTTGAAGTTGGAGAACCCCTGCTTTTATTCATTCATAAGAACTACCTTTTTATAACTCATTTTCATTACGTTTAAGCAGTTGAGCAGAATGAGAGATGACAGCACTTGGTACATTTCTCGAGTTCCAATGATGTTACTGCAAAATGTGTTGTATCGTTATGTGTATCGGATCGATATTGTGATCGTTATGTGAAAGATATTGACTATTGTACATCAGCTTCAATTTTTTTTTCTTGTTATCTAATTATATGGTATAAAAGAGGCTACATGGAAATAACAAACACATGGTTCACTGGAGTTGTTTTTTTATTGTCTTAATTTGTAATTTCATTCATTATTTTGGTAAATATGTAATCTAGCTGATTGCTCAGGAACGTCTCATATTACAAGTCTGCTCGGTGGAGGGTCAGTTTTCTTCCGGACCCTCCAATCACAGGCTGAAGACAATGCCAGTGTTGTACATCATTATGGGCTGAATGGTTGCTCTGCTATGGAATTGACAGTATTTTGCATATTGCATATTTGTAAAAATTAGGGAAGGGAAGTGATAAGTTTATATTGATATCAGTGCCATTGATAAATTCTCTTATTGATCCGGTTCTTTATCGATTCTCTGATCGATTTAAAATAATTTAAAATAGGCTAAATATAGATTTTATAATATGTTCATGCTTCTATGTGCAAGCTTTGATTTAAACAGAGGGAACATTACATACAAAGCATTTAAAAAAGCTATTGTAAAATGGTTATTAAAATAAGCTGATATTATAATAATGATAGTTTCTCAGTCATGTGTAATTAGACAAAAAAAAAGTGAATCAATTCAACTGGACTTACTTTAAAAAACAGCTGACAGTTCCAGAGGGGCCCCACAAACGGCCTGGACCCGAGCCGTGTCTGGGGCCCCTCCAGTGCAACATCCACGCCCACCGCGTCTATATCTGGTGGGTGTGGTCTAGAGCTAAAACAACTAATCCATTAATCGACAACTGATCGATTATTGAAATAGTCGACAACTGTTTTAGTAATCGCTTAATCGTTTTGTGGTTCACACAGACTCAAATGACATGAACATGTTGTATTTTTGATGAAAACTTACTTTGTTTTTTGTTTTGCAACTTCATTAGGCCAAGGAAGTTTGTTTTATTTTGGTTTGAGCTAGTTTGTCCTCTTCAGGCCAAAACTGTCTACATTTTCAGTGACAAAACCTAAGTAACAGAGCCAGGGTTAAATGTATGGTTTTATTTTGTTTGAATATGTTTGTGGATCCGAGTGTGTACACTTGCAAAATCAGTAATATGAAACTCACTAATCCGTCTCGATTGGGATTTGTTACCCACGTATGCCTGTAGTTTAGACGTTCATTCAACTCTGTTTTATGACTTCAAGCATTTACTAAAGGCCCTTAGCTGCCAGGACGAGCTGTTTCAAAGGAAATGAACAAAGTAAAGCCTTCAGCTGAGAGAAATTATGCCAATATGACCAGAAAGCACACTTAGACTATATACTTAGCATTAAGTATATGTAGCATACTAGCGCTATAGCTATATATTTGTTTTAAATATTGGCATGGCAAGTGTGGGCCTTTGAACCACTTTGCTGCTCTCCATGCCTTTGTCTCCATGTCTTTATTATTACAAAAATATATTCATAATTTAGTGTTTCTTAAAGTAATGGTGGAGAGTTGGACTATTAATGTTAACGCATATTATACCATGGTCAGTGAGAATTCTAATGCTAACTGGCGTGGATACGTTTTCTTATAACCGCACAGTTAGTCCGACAGTTAAATCACTGAAACCACTGTTTCCATCGTAACGACAAACGATTGAGCTGGAACTAGTTTCAGGTAAAACAGTGTAAAAAGTGAAATGACTCCTGCCCAGGACTTAAACAAAAAGCCCAAATGAACAGTTTCAGTTTGTGGGACCATGGTATAAGCAGATTAAACATTGAGGAGCCGTGCATTATAACTGTATAATGCACGGCTCCTCATTGTTTAATCCTTACTTTACGTTTGACGATGCAGGTGCCTCGCTTCCATATGTATGGTCAAGTACACCGTAACAATGGTTAAGGGCTTTTCAAACTCCGTCAGGTCTGGATGTGGACCTCGAGGTTATTTGCTTCGGACCCCGGTTGCACTGGGAATTGAATTGCAATAGCAGAGCTTGTTGCATTACAGTAGGTGCAGCTGCAGGTTTGGCCTGTAGGGGCAGCGTATAAACAGGCACACAGTCTGCTGGAATGGCGCTACTGTTTAAACACAGCTGCTAACTAACAATACGCTCTTGAGGTCCCATCCAGATTATTGGCTTGGATCAGAATCATTGAATGCGCTCAGCCAGAGGTTTAGTTTGGGAAAAATTGGCTTTTAAAGTTTGGTAAGAAAATATAGCAGTGATCTGGTTAAACAGAAACATGAAGAAAAGAGAACTTTATCATAGTGATTGTCCATTCTCAACCATGATCGTTATAAAGAACTCCAATCACAGTCTGAGTGATGTTTGTTTAGATCGACCCCTTTTGTACCACGGAGCTTTCAGACAGTGCCTTATCATAGGGGCTGCTTTTTACTCTTGATTATTTTTATTTATTCCAATATGATGCATATTTTGCTCAAGTTAAAATGCACTCTGATGATTGAATTATTATATTTTCAAATGCATTTTAAATGTTTACTATTTAAATTAGGCAAGAGTGTAACGTTTGGTAAAATATTGGGGGGTCGAGAGGCAATCCCTTTCAGCGGGCCTAATTAGTTACATTAGTTAGGTTTGAATATTGGGGGGGGGGGGTGATGAAAAGCAGAACGTGATGAAAAGTTGCAGGAAGACAAACGCAGATAAATATTCCAAACATCGCTATGATCAGCCATTTTCATTTGCCCGAGTCATTATGTCCACTTTAGTGTAAAGAGTCCAAAAATCCACTTTACTGCACTGCATTTGAGCCAGGTGGGAGAACACTTCAGACTGTGCTGAGGAAGCCCCGCCATTCATTAGCATAACCATGTGAGCTTTTCTGTGTGCGTTATTAATGTGGAAATAATTCACACAATCGCAATTTTAATTTGAACAATACTGATCCTAGATTCATAATAATTGTGCCCCAAAAAATGTTAAAACTACAGGAAAAACTATCTTAAGGTGGATAAACCCAGAGAATATATAGGATACAAAACATAAAAAAAGAGTTAAATAGTTTACATTTAAAAAAAAAGTAGTTAACTTTAAAGTTGTCTAATATCAATTCAAGGCCTCAATAATTGTGAATATTTGTCTAATATTAATTTATTTGAGCTGGTTCTATTGAATCATTGTATCAAGCATAGCGTGGATGGTGAAACATGGAGATGCATGGTGATGATTGGCCTAAATGGAATGGTATCGGGCTGGTGGTGGTTACAGATGTGTGGATCGAGATCAACATCGTGGTCATGGTGATGATTCGAATCGCAGCTCTGGTGTCACCAAGTGTATCTTAAAACCAGCCCAATGATGTTACACCAGCCAACACAATTTTGTTGTGGCCTTTCTTAGGAGTGAACTTCTGTATCAAATAATAAAAGTGCCTGTTAGAGCTTTCCCCAACACGCCCTGGTTAAGTACAGCTGCTTTGTACCAACATATCTGCATAAATACAAATGATGTTCCAACAAACTGTGGACAGAGGCTCCAGGACGGAGACATTAGAAAGACATGACCCTTCAACAAAATTTAAAAAATGGACCTGACTGAGAAAAACCAGTGAGATCAAAACGGTCCTAAATCAAGTACATGATTCTTCAATCTGAACATGACCTGATGGAAGGCCAGACGCTGCAGGTCGATGGGGAAACTTTTGAAATGTAGAGAGATCATTTTGAACCTTCTGCTGTAGATTACTGACATATGAGGAAAAAAATGTATGTTGTGTCATTTTATGTTTTAATATATTAAAAAAAGGCTAAATAATAATAAGGTTTAAGCAGGAATGCCCTAAATTTCCCATATTTTCATTGACGAAATCTGAATAATGGATTGAGCCAGGTTTATTTTGTGAAATATTAGTTACAAAGACTTTTTCAGAGCGATTTTGGAGCTTCTTTTTTTTTAACTCAATAAATCGGGTTAGGAATTATATATTTTTAAAAAATCCTTTTGAAAAAACCTTCAAACTATTAAGTCCAAGGCTGTAAAGTGTGAAGTCTGTAGGAGCTTACTGTGGCACTGATGTGAGAAATTGTTACAGAGACATTGATTCATTGAATAGTTAAACATGTTGAAGGACAAAGATTAGGGTTTGTTTGTTTTGTTTACGGGTAAAGGTTTGTATGTTAAGAGACCAAATTGGCCCTAAACCTGAAAATGGTGTCGCCCTGTAAAGCAAAATAAGCACCCACCTGATGAAGGAGCTGTGAGCGGTGCCGGCCTCCTCTCAGATTCACATGTTTTGGTCAAGCCCCACTTTGTTATCCTGCAGATGTCCTTTAATTTGTCGATTTGAAAAAACAAAAAAGAAGAGATACTAACTGATGTGCTCACACGAAAATCTTTCAAACACACGGGACCCTCTTTGCATAGGTCAGGACGCCGGTCCTTCCAGTTAATAGTTTCATCGTTTTCTTTTTTTAACTCTGGGCCTATAGTGCCACCTCACGGGCAGCTTTTTCTAAATGTTCTACAGCATTTTTGAATTTATGTATCTTATTTGTGTTTTTCTTGTTTGTCTTTTAGCTTGTTCTTTTTTCTTTTCTTTTTCTTGTACATCCAAATACTTTGTGTGTGTAATTTTGTGTATTGAACTTATTAGGTTAAAAAAAAAAAAAAAAAAAAAGAGTCCAATAAAAGATTAAGAGGAAAAAAGGTCCTAAATCAGCTCACAAAACTTAGACACCACATTTCTTCAGAGGGATTTTTCAATGTCTTAATCCCGCCAGATTTATTGAGCTGTGAGCCCAAAAACAAAACGAGAAATTAGATTATCTTTTTTTTTTTTCTATTTATGTCAGTAATTTTTATGAAAAAAACAGGATTGTTGGATAAAGGCCTTTACACTTTTCTCGACTCGTAGCGAGACATCAATAATCCACAGTAAAAGTGTCAAATGTTTGCCTCTAAAGTAAAACAAGTGTTTCACCTTGAAGATATTAGTTTATGTACATGTGATATTCTTTATAAATGCAATAAATTCAAAAATATCTTTGTATAATTTCCGCCAAAAATGGAATGGACACTTTAGATGAACTTACGCAGTCAAGTACTGACTGAGCTCTGATGCCAGCTGGAATCTAATCTAATGCTTTTCAATGACATTCAAGGCCCTTCATTTATGCACGGAAAGCCGTACTACTCCCCTCTGAGCAGGACGCACACACAAACTCACTGAAAATGCTTCACGGTTAGAAATCCCCGGCTCATCACTAACCGCTGTGATGCTCACTTGAACAGCTGCAGTAGAATGGTGTACTCGTCTGTACCCCGTGACCAGAGGATTTCCACTTCTAAACCCGTCTTATCCCGTCAGCCGTATGGACCGCGGGATCAGAACACCGTGAGGATTGAAAATGCTTCTTTAAGACATTATTTTCCCTAAAAGTGCCCATGACATTACACACATGAAAAATATACACACTTAAGAATCACAATAGGCCGTTTCCAACTGCAAATGGATTGTGTTGTAAAGTGTCTGTTTGGATTAGAAACGATCAGTTGTTCATAAAATCCCTCTTTATTGCTCACCCACAGCGCTGTAAATGCCAATTCAAAATGTGCCGTAAACAAACCAGTTTTTGCCGAACAAGGTTCAGTTTTCCTTCGTCTCCTCTTCTCTCTCGTTGCGTCTCATGCAGCAGATAAAGTCTGTTTAGTCACTACAATACCTCAGTTGGAGAAACAAGCATGACATTTGGCAGATATCTTCTCCATAAGCACATTTTTGAAAATTACCGGCTGTCCAACTCAACATTTCAAGATGGCTGCCATTTTTTCCAAGACGACTGCTGGTCAGTTTTGATCATAGGTTTCACGTGTCTCTGTCACAGCTCATTAGTTTATGCATTTGCTTTACAAACTTAAAATCGGTTTTATATAGCACATTTTGGACACTCAAAAACGCTTTACATTGCATTATTCATTCGCTCCATACTTGGTGGTAGTAAGCTGCTATTGTAGCCACAGCTTCTGGGTAGACTGACGGCAGTGAGGCAACCAGTCTGCGCCATCGGCCCCTCCGACCACCACCAACCACTCACCCCGTTCACTAGTGTAACAGTTGGTAAGGCAGGGGTCTCCCTCTTTATGGTAAATATACCCTGCATTACACAAGTCTGGCAATCAATATGAATTGAGGCAAGAGTTGTAGCAAAAATATATTTATTGTTCTTTAATATAAATAGACTTTATTTAAACTCTGAAGAGAATTTCTATGGGTCAGCTTAGGTGCTTGGCAGGAGGCCTACAATGCCCAAAAGTACAAAACCAACAAGTTGATCTGCAATATTACATGAGCGCAACCCAACTTACAAGAAAACAAACATTAAGAGCTTAAATTAGACAACCATGGCAAAAAAAAAGATCCAGATTAATCCACAGAAGATTTCTCTTTGACAATAACATTGAATATTTACCTTCAACATACACCAAACTGGCTCATAGGAGCGTCGGCACTTCCCAGGAGCAGCTGTCCCCAACCGCAAACTCTATTTACACACCATAACCCATTAGCAAAGCAAAATAAACAGATTATTAGCTTTCAATAAAATAAACTCAAAAGACAAGTCTACTCACATGGCGACCGTCCCAACAGCTCCGCAATGACCCAGATGCTCAGGCGTGCACACCACTCTGCTAATCAAGAGGGTGTGACACAGAGAGACCAGGGTGGTGCGTTCATGGGGTACACCAGTGTAGGAAACTACTCTACCTGGTGACACTAGGCTTCCTGGTGTTACCAAACGGTCTCCCATCCAAGTACCGACCGGGCCCTTCCCTGCTTAGCTTCCAAGATCTGACGGGATTGGGCAGAGCAAAGGCGGGATGGCCTACTTAAGTTAGAGGCAACAAGAAAAGGTGGAAGGATTTGTGTTTAATATTTCATAGAGCAGACTATAAACAAAGTTAGTGTCCAATATGGCCCCCACAAACCTTAACACTAGAAAACCCAGGGACTTTGACACCCCCCAGAAGTCCTGGAGCAGGGTCAAATGACCCTTAGGTCCAAACTGGCTTCAATTTGCATCTATTCATTTGTAAATAGAAATCAGCGGGGGAGGGGGAGGGGGGAACCTGAGTCACACAATTTTCAGATCAGGGGAGAGCCCTGGAAGCTACTCTCTACTGAGAGTTTTTGGACTTTAGGGCATTTGTAGCTGTGAATGTCCATCCATCTATACCGCTTATCCAATTCAGGGTCGCGGGGGGCTGGAGCCCATCCCAGTTATTAACAGGCGTTAGGCAGGGTACACCCTGGACTGGACGCCAGTCTGTCGCAGTGTGAATGTCTGTGATATGATTAGAAATACTATTTCTTCCATGGTCCATATTCAAGTGGCCTTTAAAAAAATACTTTGAAATGTTTCATTGCCATAAAATATACAAATACCACTTGTGCTTGAAAACCAGTAAGACAAAGGAGATCATTGACTATCATTGTGACTGGCCAGTTTCAAGAACCTGGGTGTGCCCCTCAACAATAAACTGGACTGGACTGGTCCCATAACGCCCACACACACACAATCTCTTCACAACCTGTTCAAGACACTGATATTAGCATGTCCTGAAACAGGCGGTGAATATCACCTTATTCCGCCCCGCCCACTTTTGCCTCTTTTGCTTTGTGTCGGCACTTCCGTTGTATTGACACTTCCGGTCGAGCGCAAAGCCCGTTCATTTAAACTGAGAACGAGGGACAATGTTCGCCATTAAAATCTAATGTTTAGTAGATTGATTTGTGTCAAATGTCCAATGTTCATTTGCACCAACAAGTCAACACACCCCGTTTCTCTGAGCGGATGAAAATCGGCTTTGTTTTCGTGTAGTAACTGATTTCATCTGGACTTCTCCAGTCCCATGTTAACTGATAGGAGAAAAGGGGCGGGAACAATTCATGGCGGCGCCCACGTGAACTTCCAGAATAAGGTGAATATGGAAATACAAAGACACACCCACAATACCACAATACCGGGCGGCACGGTAGTACAGTGGTTAGCACTCGTGCTTCACAGCTAGAAGGTCCGGGTTCGATTCCCACCTGGGACGGGGCCTTTCTGTGTGGAGTTTGCATGTTCTCCCCGTGTCTGCGTAGGTTTCCTCCGGGTACTCCGGTTTCCCCTACCACTAAAAACATGTACAATAGGCCAGGATGAATGAGATTGTGTTTGAGAGTGCGCATGGGGGACGACGGATGGAAATTAGCCCAAGGCTACAATCCGGTGTGGCTTGTTCATTAACTTGCACTGTCCCTACCAAATAAACCAATAAATAATAAAAATACTTCCATACATGGGCATGACGAGAGCATCATCAGGCCAGTGACTTTTTGAAGTAATTGTGCTTTTTGTAGTAATTATATCCTATTTACATTTTTTTCCCAACTTGAGTCATATCATTTTGAAATAAAAATACTCTTTATATAGCTTTTATTTTCATTATTTTATTTTTATTTTTCTCATTATTTTGTTTTCTTTATCCTATTACATTATCATCATCATAATAAAAATAAACTAATTATTATGATTCTCTCATATAATTGTATTTGTAAATTAAATTATTTGAGAAAGGTCACTAACCTTTCTGCGATAATGTGTTAAGTCTTCATGACACTTTCAGCTAAGAACTCATTTGTGAATGACTAAAACCTGCGTAAGGTTTTGCCTCGAGAGCAACTTGTGAGAACGTTTTCATGAATGAGGCCCCAAAGTGATCAAACAAAGTCATCCAAGAGTCTGGTACAGGGCCTCCTTAATATTTGCGTACTTGATTTTCAACCTGCTTAAATCCCTCCCTGTACCATCTCCTCCTCTTCCTCCTCCTCCTCCTCATCTTCCCTCCGCTCCGTAAACTCCCCGCCCCGCGCCAACAGCAGCCGACATCGCCGCAGCCACTTTCTGACACGCGCCCCACCACAAAATCCACTCCAAAACGCGCCGTCGCCCTGACAGAATGTGACAACCCAATTCCGCTAATCCCGCCTGAGACACTAGCGAGCACCAGCCCCCCCCCCATCATCGAGGCACCCCCCCTTAAATAATATGTCAACAAAGCAATCGCGCGGCCTCCAGCAGCTGCCGTAAACTTCTAATCCCTTCTTAGGCCCGGCCCCGGAAACCGTAAGTAAAATAAATAAATAAATAAAAAGAAATCAAAGTCGTCTTATCTGCGTTTCATTTGCATAGTGATGGAAGCAAGTCAATTACGATTAATTATTCTCTACAACTTAATGCCCATTATCCTGGCGAATCCCGGCGTCTTGAAAACCATAAAGTCAATTTCACAGATGACTGGGCGCGCTAATCGTTTCGCAGCCCACACCGCCACCGGAATTTGGACTGCAGTCGGAACCGTTGGATTTCCGAGTCGCGGTTAGTTTAGCAGTCGCCAGGAAAAATGGTGTTTAGGATTGACATTTGGTGGGATTCAAAGTGCAGCGTTTATGAAGCCAGTTTAATGCTCATAAATGCCCCAAAAGTATCATATTTCTCACGCCGAAACACAAAAGCATGGCCTTAGCCACCAGGTCACCGGGGTCCGGACCTCCATATCTTTCCCAATATTTTTGTCTTTCTTTTCTGTGTGATTGAACGCTGTCAGTGCACTCCTACACCGAGTGGATGTGTTTGAGGAAGAGGAGAATACAGACACACAAACTTTAATCGACGACTAGCACTAAGTACAGTATATGAAGCAGCCTCCTTTTGCTGAGGCTCTTAAAGAGGGGTATTATGCTTTTTTCAATCACATAGCACCAGTCTATAGCATACTACAATGATGACGTAACCTTCTGTTGGTCTGTATATGCAGTAAATTAAAATAACTGCCTTGAATAAAATTGCTCTCTGAAAATGGCTGTACTGAACGTCTTGAAATAGGCCTCTGTCTCTTTAAGAAGCTTTCTGACACGCCCCCTTCAGCACACTGCTGTGGCATCTAAACAACACTACTGTGCGGGGAGGAGCCTCTGCTGAGCTGAGGAGCAGTGGTTGGTGGCTTGGCTGGTGACAAAAGGTCCAGAGGCGTCTCCAGGAGGTGGGGGCGTTCCTAGGAGGACTGAGGCATAGCTACACCTAAAATGGCTGCCGTCTAAGTTTTTACTGATTACTCAAAAATATGTGAATGAGCCAAGGCAACACTCCAGGCATGTGTTTAATGAGGGAATGACATAATAACATGATATAAAGCTTGAAAAAGTTGATTTTACATAATACCCCCCTTTAATGAAGATCCCACCCATACAAACAATGCAGAGTGAAGAAAGCAGCAGGTTCAACTCTACAGTGGGAAGAAAAAGGGGGTACATGTCTCACATTTCTGCCTAAATGTGGTCTGATCTTCATCAAAATCATAAGAATGATTAAACAGTGTCTGCTTGAACTAATACCACCCAAACATTTACATGTGATCATATTTTTATTGGCCATAACATGTAAACATTCACAGGACAGGGAGGAATAAGTAAGTACACCGCCTGACTCTTCAACTTTGGTTTGTGAAAGAGCTCTTGGATGCTCCACAGCACTACTGGAAAAATGTTCAGTGGACTGATGGACCCAAAGTTGAATAGTTTGGGAAGAACACACAACATCGTGCTGACCCTCTCCTCACTGTGAAGTCTGGAGCAGGAGCATCATGATGTGGGGCTGTTTTGTTGCCTCTGAGCTTGGACAACGTCATCAATGGAAACATTTATTCAGTTTATCAAGATATTTTGCAGAAAAACATTTACAACAGCGTGGAATCAGTAAGTGAACCCTTGTATTAAATATCTGGCTGACCCTTCATTTGTAGCAATAACTGCTTTTCTGTAGTTGCAGATTAGACGCTCACAACGATCAGGATGAATCTTGGACCATTCCTCTTTACAAAACTGCTGTAGTTCAGTGAGATTCAGGCGGTGTACTTACTTATTCCTACCTGTCCTGTGAATGTTTACATGTTGTGACCAATATAAATATGATCAAATGTAAATATTTGGGTGGTATTAGTTCAAGCAGACACTGTTTAATCATTCCTCTGATTTTGACAAAGATCAGACCACATTTAGTGACCAATTTAGGCAGAAATGTGAGAAATTCCAAACGGTGTAATCACTTTTTCTTGCCACTGTATAACAGCATTTTGTACTTCCCCTGTTTTATCCACTTTTTATTTGACAACAATCGGCCTCATATTCACAGTCTAATATCCAGATCAAATCAGGCGGCGTTTGTGGAGTGATAAAAACGCCTTTTAAAGCGATCACACCCACATTGCAATAATGCACGCCATGATGTGGGTCTTTCCCCTCAGTGTTTCCTCTCCAGTAGGAGATAACAGAGCTGGAGCAGGGGCGGAGCTGACGCAGGCAACTGAGGGACTGGGGCCCCACAGCAGAGGGACTGAGGGAGGCCCCAACGGGAAACATAAACTCTGGATGTTTACAGTCAATAAATTCATAAATATAATAAAGTCATAAAAGTAATACTCACTTTAAACACTGCAAACAGTCCTCTACAAAGAAGTACAAAGACTTTGAAATAAGAAAATATGCTCTTAATTTGAGTTTGTACGTAAAAGATAATGGTAAATGGTCTCATCTTGTATAGCGCTTTTCCACCTACATTTGCACTACTCAAAGCACTTTAAAGCAAGGAAAAAGTCACCCATTCACACTCATCCATACACCAGTTTACGCAGACACTGGAAGCAAGGAGGGTGAAGTGTCTGGCCCAAGGACACAACGACAGAGCTGGGATTCAAACCCTCGACCTTCTGATCATGAGTGCTTAATTAAGAAGAAAAAAAGTGAATAAATGAGATAACTTCAATTAAATTTAAGTTCAATTTAATTTATTTTAAAAAAAAACTTGAGTTGTTTGGGAACCAAACAAGTTTGAATGTACTTGAAATAAGATGCTTTTTCCTCATTCATTTTTAGTTCGTTGCAGATGATCATAATGCAGCCTGGTTTCTGATTTTTATCAGATGTGTCAAAAATACAGTCACCTAAAATGCACCAGACTGCACTAAATGTAAATGAAAATATCAGTATTTTCTGGGGGAGGACCCCGACACCCCCACTAAAAATATATACATATATGAACCTCACTATAAAATCCTGGCTACGGCCCTGCGCATGAAATAAAGTGTGTGATTTCTTAAGATTTGCAAACAACAGAGGAATAACGACAAATGTAGATATTCAAAATCAAAGTGGATTCAAAGGGCAACTTTTTTATTTTGCATCTAAAGTTAGAGAAAAAGTACAGAATTTCACCAGTTGTATATATAATAGTCTAAAAACATAATTTAAAAAAGAAGATATTTACATGTAATACCAGTTGTTTTGCCAGTTTATAATGATACCTAAGACCTTCATTTTGAGCACTATTCATTAAATGACTGAATCCAATCCCTCGCTGAAATCCTAAAATAGAAAATGAAACACAACGCCGTTTTTGGGGCGGTCCAGTTTAGATTGTTTTCACATTTAGGGAAGTGTTGCATTATCACAAGGCCAGTTTGATCGGTAAAAGTACAAAAGTAAAACGTTTCCTAACATATTTGAAAATACTTAAGTAGAAGGTATAAATCTGTTTCAATAAGTGTTAGGATGAATCCACAACTCGTATGACGTTACAAAACACATCTTTTCCTCTCGGTGCAGTGTTGTCGTCTCTGCACTTTCTGTTTGAGCCTATGGACTGTCCAGTATATCTCTAGCCAATAAATCAATATTATTAAATGACGCACTAATCACTTGGACATTCAGCACTGACTGTAGTGTCCTTGAACGACCCGCCTGTGTCTTATAAAAGTAGGTTTGTGGAACTGCATTTTGTAATGACAACTTTCTAATTGTGCTATATTGCAATAAAATGATGGCTGCAGACTATTAAAGCATTTATAAAGACTTATTTAATCATTTCTCAAACATTTCCAAAGCTTTCCTCATCATTTGTTGCTCATTTATGAGCAGATAAATAGTGATCACATTATTGTTCTGTCAATGAATAAGTTTAGACTGTCATAAACCAATCCGTTTTCCTAAACTGAGCCAAGGGGGTGCACCTCCTGAGACCGCCAAAGCACCACCATTTTAGCCACTAAATCAGTCACAGACTGTTTTCATGTGTAAAGTAGTGTGTCAGCAGGTTTAACTCCAACTAAAAGGATGGGCATTGTCCGGGCCCATGTGCGGCAGAGGCACGCTCAGCGACGGCAGGAGTCGGGCCGAGCCAGACTCCAAGATCATTATTACAGTCATTCGCTGGATTCAATCGATGATGTTATGTTACACACTGCTCCTCTTGTTCTGAACAGAAATCAGCTGTTATTATGGTGCACTTTTGATGCAACGATGTGTGCGTAGCTGAACCTGAAGAACAAAAACAGACCGAGTCCTCGAAATTACGCACACAACAGCGGTAAAAAGTTCACTCAACTCATGAGCGTGTTGCCCTTCTCTCAAGTGTTGGCTTCAGCCTGATCATCAGCTCAACTTTAACATGAACAGTGTGATAGTGTCCGTGGTAGAAGCAGCTCTAGGACGTGGGGCGTGAGGGGAGATGACGGCAAGGACCTGGTCGACATAAAACCATCTCATGGAGGCTCCTCAGGGCGTGCTGGAGTTAAAGGCAGGCCCAGAGCGTGTCCTCCTCCACCACACAGCACTTCTACAGCTCCTGACGCCTCTGCAGCCCACACAGTGCTCTACAGTTCACTCGGACACAGTTGAGAAGAGCAAAAGACTTATTTGCGTGTACCAGCAAGTTTATCATGTGTGTTATGTTGTCTGATAGCCCAAAAATGGCATGTTTTGCGAGCACCCCCACCCCCAAAGCCCCTCTTGGGACAAATGTCTGGCATTGGTGCTCCACATTCATTTGTTTATTTGGTCGGGACAGTGCATGCTAATGGGTCTCATGCATGTAAACACGCCACACCGGATTATCGCCTTGGGCTAATTTCCATCTGTCGTCCCCCCATGTGCACTGTCAAACATCCTGGCCTATTGTACATGTTTTTAGTGGTAGGGGAAACCAGAGTACCCAGAGGAAACCTACGCAGACACGGGGAGAACATGCAAACTCCAAAGAAAGGCCCCGTCCAGGTGGGAATCGAACCCGGGACCTTCTAGCTGTGAAGTGAGAGCACTAACTGCTGTGCCACCGTGCCGCATGTCGCTGTACGGTCTGTTTAGAGGCATATTCATGTTAACAATGGTTAGTAAACAGTGTAATGTCTTATACATGATGAATGAAGTATTTACCAGTGCATTACTAATGGCTTGATAGTGACATCAATTTTATGACATAATGTGGTTTTATTGCACAATTAAGTTTTTAAACCAATCAGCAGCAAAACTGGATTAAGCAAAACTATCTTTAAGTCAAAAACATTTGTATATATTTTTTTCTATACCTCAGTTGAGTATCAAAAGTATTGCGATACATAGTTCCCGATACAATACACGTGTCACAACAAAGAAGAATTGTGATATATTGCAAAACAATATTTTGTCATTATTTCAGAGGATTCCTGTTGCCTCTGCAGTGCTTCTGTTTAGCCTTCAGAGAAGAGTCAGAACACTAAAGTCTGTCCTTTTGTTTGTGCATACTAAGTAGCCATGTGCTTGTGGTGTGTGCTGAGAGTGAATTCTTTAAAATGATACAATAGAACTGGAAAGGCCTTTAGATGCTGAGAGGTCTGAAATATCACTGTCACATGGAAGTTATAATTCTGTATTAATCTGCTGATGATGCGGTGGTTTTTAAACATGATTTAAAATCCTGTCATATCATTAAAACCTGATTCTATTTGATCAGTGACGGTAACGATTTTCTCATTTATTTATCCCCAAATTGTAATGTGCCCTTAGTGCAAGTGTGGGCTACGGCTGACACCCACATCATTATGAAAAGTACTATGCAACATTGGAAAGTCCTCCAGAAACACCCGCATATCCAATTAGATTTATTATAATGGACTTTTTAAAAACAATATTATCGGCCAAAGTGTTTTTGAGGATCTGTGGTGTTTCAATTACTTTCACTCCACTACATTTGACAGAACAATGAAATACTTTCGATGCGATGTTGTCATTCCCCCCAACACTGGACAATTAGCATGTGCACTAGCCACAAGCCGTTAGCTTGTCTATGTTTTGAAGACAGCCGCGGAAAAACCTGCATTGTGTAATAAATGTTCAAAATGTAATGCAATTTTAACCTCTTAACCCCCACCTGAACCGAGCATAGTTCCTCCAGTTTGGCCTTGCGCAAATCTAAAAGCCTCTTGGATAAAGTGTCAAAGTAGTGACAACAACGAGGATGAAAACGCAATAAAAAAGTGACAAAAAACGTGGCGGAAAAGCAAATATAACACAATAAACATGCAACGAAAAAAGCAATGAAAAAGCAATAAAACACACCAAAACATGACCAAAGAAGTTATGTTCAGGTTTTAGCTTTCAAATGAGATGTTACTGTGGCCTATGAGTAAGCTCAGCCATTTGTACTTTTCTAAATATTTTAATCAATGTCAGACTGACTTACATTTAATTTATACATTTTAGAAACTCATCGTTCACTTTCTCATTAACCTGTTATGTGCCATCATAGGCTTAGTTATTTTCCCCAATTATGCATATCCAAATCCCAAAGTGTATTGACAGGAGAGCTTACAGCCTACAGTATGCCAGTGTTTTTGAAAGCCAAGACCTTCTAGTTTCTAAAACTATGTGTTAGATCTGTGTGAGTGAAACACAACTTACATCGCACTTGCCCTAACCATGACCCTAACCCCTGACCCTAAACTTAACCGGCTGATTAGGGGCAAGTAACAGGTTCAATGTTTACAGTAGTTTATTTGTTTATTTGAGCAGTTAACATTCTGCTGAAAAGGAGTAAAAGCTTATGAGCGATCATCCCCGAAATCATTACAATACAAATTTTCATATCACAATAGTACAAGGAACATGCACACATACACACAACATACACGTCAATGATTTAACTTTATCCTATAGTAATTACATTATCAATCATACAATCATATTTTGATTTGCCTCATTGGCATAAAGAGAACCTGTTACACTTCAAAGTGGCTATTTGAACACAGACCAAAATTACAAATCCATCCATCCATCCATTTTCTTCCACTTGTCCGTTGCCGGGTCGTGGGGGCAGCTGTTGGAGCTGCACCAGCCCCTATGGCTCCTCCTGCAGGTGGTGGGTCCACAGAAGGACGGCCTCATGGTTCTAACCGGGCCTGTTGGTCTCTCATAAGGGGCTTCTGAACCGCTCTTTGTCTGACCCGTCACCTAGGACCTGTTTACCATGGGAGACCCTACCAGGGCACCAAGCCCCCGACAACAGAGCTCCAGGATCATTCAGGCTCAAACCCCTCCACCACGTTAAGGTGGAGGCTCCAGGAGGAGCTACAAATTCCAAAGCATTGTTTGAAATGTTTACATAATTAACAGAAACGAAGCACAACTACAACAACATGTCTTTTTTAATGTACGATGTCAAAGCAATTAACAAAAGGCGATCATTAATATATTTCTTTCAGATGAAATCATATGAATGATCAAATGAACACTGCAAAAAGTCATTTCATGTCTCAATTTGAGCATAATAATCAATAATCAAAATTTGAGTTATTTTGATGAGTTACAGTGGGGGAAAAAAAGTATTTAGTCAACCAACAATTCTGCAAGTTCTCCCACTTAAAAAGATGAGAGAGACCTGTAATTTTCATCATAGGTAAACCTCAACTATGAGAGACAAAATGAGAAAAAAAAATCCAGAAAGTCACTTTGTCTGATTTTTAATTTATTTATTTGCAAATGATGGTGGAAAATAAGTATTTGGTCAATAACAAAAGTTCATCTCAATACTTTGTTATATACCCTTTGTTGGCAATGACAGAGGTCAAACGTTTTCTGTAAGTCTTCACAAGGTTTTCACACACTGTTGCTGGTATTTTGGCCCATTCCTCCATGCAGATCTCCTCTAGAGCAGTGATGTTTTGGGGCAGGTGCTGGGCAACACAGACTTTCAACTCCCTCCAAAGATTTCTATGGTGTTGAGATCTGGAGACTGGCTAGGCCACTCCAGGACCTTGAAATGCTTCTTACGAAGCCACTCCTTCGTTGCCCGGGCTGTGTTTGGGATCATTGTCATGCTGAAAGACCCAGACACGTTCATTTTCAATGCCCTTGCTGATGGAAGGAGGTTTTCACTCAAAATCTCACGATACATGGCCCCATTCATTCTTTCCTTTACACGGATCAGTCGTCCTGGTCCCTTTGCAGAAAAAAGCCCCAAAGCATGATGTTTCCACCCCCATGCTTCACCGTAGGTATGGTGTTCTTTCTCCTCCAAACACGACGAGTTGAGTTTTTACCAAAAAGTTCCATTTTGGTTTGATCTGACCATATGACATTCTCCCAGTCCTCTTCTGGATCATCCAGATGCTCTCTAGCAAACTTCAGGCCCGGACATGTACTGGCTTAAGCAGGGGGACACGTCTGAGTCCCTGGCGGCGTAGTGTGTTACTGACGGTAGCCTTTGTTACTTTGGTCCCAGCTCTCTGCAGGTCATTCACTAGGTCCCCCGTGTGGTTCTGGGATTTCTGCTCACCGTTCTTGTGATCATTTTGACCCCACGGGGTGAGATCTTGCGTGGAGCCCCAGATCGAGGGAGATTATCAGTGGTCTTGTATGTCTTCCATTTTCTAATAATTGCTTCCACAGTTGATTTCTTCACACCAAGCTGCTTACCAATTGCAGATTCAGTCCTCCCAGCCTGGTGCAGGTCTACAATCTTGTTTCTGGTGTCTTTGGACAGCTCTTTGGTCTTGACCATAGTGGAGTTTGGAGTGTGACTGTTTGAGGTTGTGGACAGGTGTCTTTTATACTGATAACAAGTTCAAACAGGGGCCATTAATACAGGTAACGAGTGGAGGACAGAGGAGCCTCTTAAAGAAGAAGTTACAGGTCTGTGAGAGACAGAAGTCGTGCTTGTTTGTTATTGACCAAATACTTATTTTCCACCTTAATTTGCAAATAAATTCATAAAAAATCAGACAATGTGATTTTCTGGAATTTTTTTTCTCATTTTGTCTAATAATTGAGGTTTACCTATGATGAAATTACAGGCCTCTCTCATCTTTTTAAGTGGGAGAATGTGCACAATTGTTGGTTGACTAAATACTTTTTTTCCCCACTGTACAATTAAGTTGGGCATTTGACCCAGATTATTTCACTTGTTCTGAGATGTTTCGGACTCGTTTCAATACATATTAATACATATCTTTATTTCAAGGACTTTTTTTTGCCAATAGGTAAGAAAATTGGTCTTATCCCATTGGCAGTTTTACTTAATCATTTCAAGCAAGATTACCTTAGTCTGAAATGTCATCAAACTAGCAAAGTAAACTTTTCAGATCAGGAAAAAGTCTAAATGAGTGAAAACCGCATATCCTCAATTCAAGTCATTTAAGCCAATGGTTGATATTTACTTATTGTAGTGAATTTGGTTTAAAATATTGCAGTTTGTTAGAATGAAACATCATTTTAATTCATTAATACTTTGTGCATTGGAATACAGGTGCTCGTCATATAATTAGAATATCATGAAAAAGTGTTTTCACTTCTGTTATTCAACTTAAACTGTGAAACTAATATACTGTATGACAGACTTACATGCTAAGTGAGAAATGTATAGCCTTTATTTGTTATAATTTTGATTATTATGGCTAAGCTTATAAAAACCCCAAATTAAAAATCTCATAAAATTAGAATATTTTGAAAATGGACTGTAAACCATAATCATAAAAAATATAACAAATAAAGCCTTGACTTATGTCCCTTTGCATGTAATGTGTCTATATCATATATTAGTTTCACATTTTAAGCAGAATTACAGAAATAAATGAACTTTTTCATGATATTCTAATTATATAACGAGCACCTGTATACAATATTATTGTATTGCAATACGTATTGTATCGGGCCCTCAGTATCGTGATACATATTGGATCGCGACAAAGTGTATCGTCCTAGTTTTTACGCAGAGCCTCATCCGTGGTTGTTAGCCGTAGCCGCGATAGCATTTACAGGTGTGTCGCCGAATGTTATTTACTTCTTTGAGGAAATTGGCAGTGGGCCAGACCAGACTGTTTGCCGGGCCGGATCTGGCCCCCGGCCCGCTAATTGACTAGTCAGCACTAGAGAGGCAGCAGCACAGATTTTTACGTTTATTTTTATGGCAGTAGTGGTAGCAGCGTTTAACGACACGCCTGGCTTCCATTACGGCATACTGTTGTTGTGTCCTTGGGCAAGACACGTCTGTCAGTCAGCCTCGGGGCGCGTGTGGCTGCAGAAGTTGCATGTGGAGAGTGAGTCACGAACAGTCAGTAGATGCCCCGTGTTATTGGTATGTGTTTCTCGTCCGCCGCGCCCTGCCGTGCCTAATTGCCGGTCATACCCCGTAACAGGATGATGCTGGTTTGGTGCGGCGGGTGCGTCCCGTTCCCGTTCCCGCGCCCGCAGCACCCTCGGCAGATTGACACGCCCCTGGGAACCCCCCGCACTCAGCCTGGACGCTTTGAACCGACTGGTGTGTGAAATAATGTGATTATGCCTCTGGCTCTAGGGAGCGCACTATTTATTTCTATTTATTTGGAGTTGGGAGTTCAAAGTGTCTGTGGAGATCGACGCCGTGTCCGTATGAAGTACAAATACTCCACAGTACGCCATAGTGCGGCTGATCGCATACTTACATACTGGGAGCTGTGAAGAAGTCATGGACATTTGATTCTGGGATTCATCAGGATGTGAGTGTGAGAGCGAGAGGTGGCACGGAGGTTGGGCTCTCTCTCCTCACGGTTTTAAAGTCCCAGGTTTGATTCCCAGAGTCTGTGTGCCTTTCTGTGTGCTGTAGTCTCTGGACTGATCTGCAGGATGCTTTGGTTTGGACGCATAGACAAAATGACAGCTAGCAACATTATCCCAACACACACACCAGAGGGAAAGAAGAACGCACACACGATCATTATTGCCATGGACATTGACTACGTTATATTATCCTTAACCTGCACACACAAACAAATCCAACCCACTGAACACACCACGTTAGCTTACAGCACAACAATGGCCTCATCTTAAAGCAAACAGACACGATGGCACAGGGGCCACCAGCGAAAATAAACAAACGTTCACTGACCCGTCTGAAGTAACCTTTGCGTGCCTTCTGCTCAGCAAACTCCTGATCAAATGCATTTTTGTCGCTCAGTTATTTTCAATGTAGAGTTTGAAATCCGCGCTACATCCTTCTGTCTTAAATCACGCTCTGAAGGGGAGGAGTTGGCTCGGGAAACGTAATGGTCAGCAGGGGGCGCTGTGCATGCTTACAGCCACGGCATCATCAGCTGCACTGGGAAAGTCAGCCTGGAAAAGTTCACTGGTTTCACGCAGAAAAACAAACCTCTGCAGTAGTATTCCAGCGTTAGCAGCGGCCTCCATCAGACACACACGGGGAAGCGTTGCATAACCATGAGCCACACACACACAATGACACGCCCCCACGGCGTGCGCTATTTCTCTGACAAAACAAGACTTTTTCAACCTGAAAAAACGGATGGACAATAGGCGTATGTATAAAACTGCCTTTTTTGCGTGGCATTTGTTTGCTAAAGCATGTGTCAACAACACAAACCAAAGCAGCTCTGCTTCTCCTCCTCCGCGGTGTTTACTCAGTATGTAAATAAACACAGACAAAGTCACGCCCCTACAGCACGCTCCGAAACTCCCAAATCAAGCCTTTTGAACCTAAAAGTTTACGCTTTTAAATATACCAATACTGCTAGCTTAAACATGTAGAGGCTTCTTCATGACATCAACTGAACTATTCTGCAAAAAAGCGAAAATCACCAATTGAAAAATTGTTTTACTTCTTTTGCGTTTTTCTTGAAACTTGGGCCGCCGACTTGTGTCCCTGGAATCCATGACAGGGCACATATGAATTGGGACATATTTCCGTTATGAACATGATAAGGAAAATTCAAATGATAAAACAAGTATTTAAGTATTTAGTGTGATATGCCCACAAAACTATAAAGCAAAATGAAAAGAGGAAGAGGACAGAAGCGCTAATATTATTCAGTTGTTTTGTGGTGTTTGTGGGTTTGTGTTTTATGTTAGCTATAAAGCTAAGCCGTTAGCAAACTGCTAAGTTGCTAAGAAACAAGCGCTGCGCTTTGTTTAGAAAGATGTCGGTGAAACGGATTGTGGGGATTTGACTTCCCTGAGGTCCGCATCGCTCCACACTAGCTTGAAGTGTGAAGCAACGAGCTTGGTGAAGAGTGGAAGCAAACGTGGACAGAAATGGGACACACTACGCACTTCATGTGAATTTTGACAACATTTGAAATGCACAAGTGCGCAAGTGCGAGTATTGGAACAGGGCCAGTGTTCAGCATGTTCAGAACAAAATAAAATGTGAGTCATCAATCGTATGTTGAAATGTTGAAAGTCTTTGGCGAGCGACTTAGAGCTACTGGTTTCTCTTCTGTAACAGCTGCTCGCTGTCAGACCGCTGCAGCACATCCAGGACGCTGCAGGAAACAGGGAACAGGACCATATTAGTCCAGTGCTCAGGTCTCTGCACTGGCTCCTGTCGCTCTGAGAATAGACCTTAAAACAGCTCTGATTGTTACAAGTCTATTCACAATCTGGCACAACAGTACATGTTTGACATGTTAGAGCCACATGAACCATGTCAGCTCAGAACCTCAGGGAGTGGCCCCAGAGTTGGAATCAGCAGAGATGTCAAAAGTACTAGTGTTCAGTACTTAAGTAAAAGTACTGCAACATCTGCCTTACTTAAGTAAAAGTAAAAAAAGTACATACTCTTAAATGTACTTAAGTAAAAAAGTAAAAATATTGATATTTTTCCCCTCAAAAAAAAAAAAATCATGTTTTGACCTTAAATGTTTTTATTTTTTTACTTAGTCTGACATAAGTTACAGCTAGTGCGGCAGACTACAAGCTAAGCTAGCACCAGCTTTCTTTCTAGCAAACTAATATAGTATTCCCAAAGCATTACTAACACACTAACACTCATTTTAAAACCTCCAGAATTAATCAAATGTATACTAGTAACAACAATACCAAAGCTAAATAACAAACCTGAATGTGCTTCTTCAGATTGGACAGGGAATTCTTGAATGCTAAAAGTTTGTGTTTTTTGGGCAAGCACAGGACGCACTGCATCCGCCATGAATCATTCTTATAGCCAACAACAACAAAAGCTTCTTTCAGGTGAGGCCATGGTGCCGTGTTTCTTGTCTTTCGGTGTCTGCGGTATCATCCTCCATGACGCTGTCCTGCTCACTTTCCTCCAGACCGACTCATTCAGTCACAACAAACGACTGTCCATGTGCTTGACTAGCGTGCGTCCTCTAGCTGCTAGCTTTCAGCGCTTGTTGATCCGGGTTTTTACGTTGTTTACGTCGTGTTGTCGCTCACCTTTGGAGATTTTAAAAGTAACGACCTGATTTTTTAAAATGTAAGAGTAGAAAGTACAGATATTTGTGTTTTAAAAGTAAGGAGTAAAAGTAAAAAGTCGCAAAAAAATTATACTCAAGTAAAGTACAGATACCTGAAAAATCTACTTAAGTACTTGTACTTAAGTACTGTAGTACTTCCCACCTCTGGGAATCAGAGGCTTAAATAGGGACTTTTTAATATAAAGTCAAACATATGTTATTAACAGTTGTTTTGTTCTAAAAGGCTTCTTGAAAAGCTTGTGGCAAAATAAATAACTTCACAGCTGTTGTTTAAGGCATGTCTTTGGGCTGTGATTGAAAGGAAAAACAATTTGTGCTTTATATAATATTGGTGTTTTTTTTACACTTTTGATTATGGCAAGACTCGGCCTCGAGGATAAGCAAAAGCTAATTTAGAGAACTCAGTCTCAAACTGCTGTCAATTACTCGCATAAATATATGAAAAAATGCATAGCAGGTTTTCTGTGATTTAATATTTTCACATGGAAATAAGGCAGTGATTATGGCTCTATAGAAAACATTGAAGTTACTGTTTCCCAACTAAATCTACGGAGAAATGAATGAGTGAATTATTCTTTTGAGGATTAGGCAATTTGTTTGTTTCCAAGTGAGTGTTTGTTACTTTGACCTGAGGGGTAAACTAAGAAGCTGGATTAGAGGGTTCAGCGTTAACCCTGGTTTTGCCGTACTACAAAGCTGGATAACTTTCTATCAGGGTAGATCTCCATGGAAACATGCCCTTAACGCAAAACCTTCTCTAGACCGAGTTTAGTTCCCAGCTTAGATAAGAAGACGGCTCTGCAGTCACGGAGGGAGTGAGGATCAGAGAGGGAAGAGGAGGAAGAGGAGGAAGCACCTGGAACAGCAGTGACAGAAGTCCTTTATTTAAAAGTGGCCTGTCCCGTGTTGGAGGGAGGTTTGTGCGTGGTTGCTTGGTGGCTTTGGTGTGTTGCTGGTGTGTCGTTGCGTTGTCGGACTGCTACATCTGGGATTGGCTGGGATCATTGCCATCAGGTTGTACATTGCTCTGCTATTGGCTCCTACCACATTAATGAAATTATGATACTTATGGGAACTTTTAAGTTATGCTTCTCCCATGTTAATGCGGAAAAAAAGTCATGTGTATAATTATGTAATGTACATTGAACTTGGAATAAACAATCAAGGAAAGGACGGGGCGCTAATAGGATAGTGATGGGTCGGTCGCGAACGAGTCGGTACACTTCTTTTAAGTGAACGATGAGAGCCGAGTCTCACCCGTGAGCGTTTTGTATTTTTTATTTTTTTTAAGTTTACATGTTTATCAAGCTCCACGTGCACCGGTCTGCGCTACACTCACCTCAGAGAGAGAGAGAGAGAGAGAGAGAGAGAGAGAGAGAGAGAGAGAGAGAGAGAGAAAGGTGTTGAAAAACTTGCAGCCTTAGCCCGTGTGCGAAGAACAAACCTGCTGTTTACACAAAACTAAGAACTCTACAAATGTATACTCATCATGAATATAATCAGCGCATCTCTAGCTTTAAGTCATTTTTTATTTGAGAACAATCCGACTCATATGTTGGGTTTTATGGTTAGATAGAGTTACGCTGGGTTTGTGGAGTGAAAAGTAAACGATGCATCACACGCGCGGGGCGGCGATACGTCGCCTTTTGTTGGACTTTTCTTCATGTGTATGAGCTCATTAAAACAGCAACAAAAGCAGTACAAGAGAAGTCCTGCTAAAGTTTGGACTTCAGTGATGTCTGGAGTCTGAATCCCTCTCAGTGTGAGGCTGCAGGAGCTACAGAGCAGGAACAGGGGCGGAGCTACAGGCAGCTGAGGGACTGGGGAGAAACACTAAGGATTTTAACAGTAAATAAAAAAGTATGTGTGTGAAACTAATACCAGCTTTAAAAGTGTGGACACAGATTAATATAAGCCATATAATAGCAAAAGTCTAAAATTTAGACGATTGTTGGAACACCTGTTATAAACTCACTTAATTAGAAACTCTCTTGGCAAACGGAGCAGCAGATACAGGTGCAGACTCGCTGGTTAACTAGTATGCCAGGGCCATAAACAGAGTTCACCGCCACAGAACTGGACTACAGTCGGTAGCGGAGGGGAGCTAGTGCGAGCTACACCGTGACCTCGACAAAGAGTTTAGAGTGGCCACTGGTAAACTCTGACAGCGCGGCCAGGTTTTATAATTATATTCACTGATTCACGGTCTTAAATCACAGATGGAAGATATCTGCCACCCTACTGAGCGAACGTAAAGAGATGGGGAATGCCGTTCACAGACACCAGAATGAACACGTTCATAGTTTCGTTCATCAGGCAGTAAAGTAATACTGCCTGCCAAAATATGAACGCGTTCATGAACGTTCGTTCAATGAACGCGTTCAGGTACATCACTGGGAGTGGGTCAGACTGTTTTTAATGTTTAGTTTATTTATTTAAAAGGGACCATGTACAATTATAACATAAATGTAGGCTAGCTGTTACCGTAGAAATGTGCTAGCCTAAGACTAGCCTAGCGCAACGAAAGTCTTCAAATATAAGGACTGCATGAATAAAAATAAAATATCTCCAGAAAATCCACAACACTCTGGATAACTAGGAAATGAGGCCCTATGTCAAAAATCCTGAAATATCCCTTTAAGGGGGCAAAAAGTAAAAACAATAAAAAAACAAAACAATAATAAAACATTTATAATAATAAATGTAATTATAAAATGTAATGATTGATACTGGGATGTTTTCCCCTTGATATTTGGAAAGTAACTGTATCTAAATACTATCAAATGAAAGTGTAACTTATATACAGTTACTCTGTTGAGACAGATGCAGGAGGAAAGGAAACACTTTATTTTTACAAGATGGTGGTGGCAGGCAGTGGAGGCAGGGAGCAGGACACGAGGAGCAGGTCACCCAGAACAAGACACCAGGAGAATCTGAACAGATGGAGGAACAGCAGGTAAGTATATATGCAGGTAAGTAACGAAATCCACTTCCAAAACCAGGAGCTGAGAAACACTACTGAAAAGAGTGTGGTGCTGAGACATCCAGGCATTCATACTGAGGTTGATTGGGTAATGACGTGAAGGTTTCAAGTCTGCAGCTCCAGGAGGAGTCGGCCACACCCCCTGCCACACACTGCTCTGCTGAAAAACAAAAACAAAAAGCACACAAACATACTCAAACTGAGTATCCTAAATACATGTATTTAGTTACTCCCCTGTGCATAATATATTCGTCATGAGTTTAGTGATAGATTTTGATGTCTATTTCTAGTTCTGTCTGCAGTGTCTATGGTGAATTTAAGACTATAGTCAATTTTGTCAAACACTTGTTTTGGAGGAGTTATTTTTATTTATTGGTGTATTTGGTCGGGACAGTGCATGTTAATGAACATACATGGGTCTCATGCATGTAAACAAGCCACACCGGATTGTAGCCTTGGGCTAATTTGCATCCGTCGTCCCCCATGCACACTCTCAAACACACTCTCATTCATCCTGGCCTATTGTACATGTTTTTAGTGGTAGGGGAAACCGGAGTACCCGGAGGAAACCTACGCAGACGTGGGGAGAACATGCAAACTCCACACAGAAAGGCCCCGTCCAGGTGGGAATCGAACCAGGACCTTCTAGCTGTGAAGCACGAGCGCTAACCGCTGTACTACCGTGCCGCCCGGTTTATCACCAAATGTACTTTTTACAGAATATAACAAAGTGTCAAACTTTTATTCCTTACTTCAGTATAAATATATATCTATATTTGCCCACCTTTGAACCTGCCGTCTAAAAATGCTTAACTTAAGTTGGAGAAAGTTGCTATTTTCCCCCGCGCCCATTAGCCGTGGTCCGTCCTGAGCGCGGTATTAGCTCTGAAGTCACGCTGATAAGGTTAGCCTCCTCTGCTGACACGCAGCCTCACTGCCGGGGCCTCTGATGTCCGACACAGTGCGATTTGTCATCAGCCGCGGCCCCCCAGGTAACGCTTTGATATGGGAGCGGCTGCAGAATGGAGCCCCCCGGGGGCGGCGCCCAGACGCGCCTCTAAATCCTCCACTGACACAGGCCTGTCCCGAGCGAGTGAGGGGCAAACAACACTTCAGCCCAGATTTAAGGGTGTGATGGAGGCGATGGAGGCAAGTCTGCAGAGGGCTGGAGAAAAGGCTTTAAAGGGAGTGGAGTTTAAAATCAGTCAAACGTATGCTTTTTAATACTCTTTTTTTCAGTGCCACAACGCAAAAAAACTAAATAAAGACAAATCAGTGCATATTTTATTTCATTTCCCTATTACTCATAAAGATACTAACTTGTTCATAAATGTGGTTAAGGATGTAATAATAATAATGATAATAAAACATTTTATCTGCGCCTTTCAAAACACCCAAGGTCACCTCACATGAGATACAATGATAAAATAAATAAATAAAATCACAATAGGACATTATAAAAGCACATCAAAGTAAGTAGGCCTGTTTAAATAAGTGGGTTTTGAGCTGAGATTTAAAAAGGGGCAGCGAGGTAATCTGACGGAGTTCAGCGGAGAGGGAATTCCAGAGGTTTGGGGCTGAATAGCTAATAGCTGGAGCACCCGTGGTGGCCAAGTGGGCAGTACAGACAGCTACGTGCTTTAAGGCCAATAAATGATCACATAATATTAAGAAAACAAGACGCAACTTAAAAGTTTACTTTAGTTTAGTTTATTTGTTTGTTTGAGCAGTATGCATTCTGGTCAAAAGGAGTGGGCTGAAGCAAGAAGCTTATGAATGCCAACCCCAAAACCTGTAGTAAAAATGTTCATTTAACAATGATTATATCATAATATATATGGATATATTATATTAACAAAAGTTAATATACATTTTTTGCAATGCTTTATTTTCAAAAAATGGAGCATACAAAGACATCATCCAGACATTACCCACTTTTCTTTGAACCAAAAAAAAAAAAACTAAACAATGTGCACACTTGGTTGAAAAACCGCCTCTAACACCTAAACAAAAGGGGATGAACTATTTTATTTTCTAAAAGCGAGTGACCTCAACAAAATCTGCTCAAAACCTCTTCCTCAATTTTGACAGCACCGCCGTCACTCCGTCCCCACTCATTCGCAACCTTGGTATTCTCCTCAACCCCACTCTTTCTTTCGAACCCCTCATCAAGCAAATAACCCGGACTGCATTCTTCCATCTCCAAAATATATCACGACTCCGCCCATCTCTCACTCTCTCCGCCGCTGAAACTCTGATTCATGCCTTCATCACATCCAGAATCGACTACTGCAGCAGCATCCTCTACGGCTCACCATCCAAAACCCTCAACAAACTCCGGTACATCCAGAACTCCACTGCCCTCCAGATCAAGGTCCTCCTCATCACTTTCAAAGCCCCTCCAGACCTCACTGACCTCCACACTCCATCTCGATCCCTCCGCTCCTCCAACGCCAACCTCCTGTCCCTCCCCTGTAAGACCAAGCACCGAACCTGGGGAGACAGAGCCTTCTCCATCGCCGCCCCCACACTCTGGAACTCACTGCCCCAACCGCTCCGTGCCTGTTCCCACCTCCCCACCTTCAAGAAAGAACTCAAAACCCACCTATTTAAAAAGGCTTTTAATGTCCAGTAATTGCCCTCTAGTTTTAATGTGTTTGTTTTTATGTGTGATTTTATTATTGTATTTCTGTGAAGCGTCTTTGAGTGTCTTGAAAAGCGCTATACAAATAAAATGTATTATTATTATTATTATATTATTATTATTATTATAAGGGCTGAATGTATCTGACCCATTTCCTCCGTAATTTAACAAAAGTGCTCTTTTTAAGGCGGATTGAAAATGTTATAGATTACATTACATAAATTGCCTTTTTGGCTACTACTGTCAAAATAGTATACAGATATTTATCTTCATGTCTAGTATGCATATAGTTAAAATTTCCCCAAAAAATGTAGAAAACTGTAGTACGTTATTAACCTTAACTATACTAATTAAAGCGTTGTGAAATTCAAGCCAAAGGGTTTAGTCTATGGGCATTCCCAAAATATCTGCCAATGCCCTTCATCCCGAGGCCCACACTACAGCTGGCTGTGCCAAAGTGTATCGTTTGCCTTGGTGTTCAGAAAAAGCGCGCTAAACATTTCCAGCTAAACTCTCGCCATTAATGGGAATTCATATATTTCCAAGAGGATTCACATAAATTATACCATTCTTCTTTGGTCAGTGAAAAATCTCCTTCATTTTCCCATTTTTACTGTACTGTAGAATGAGGCCTCTTTGTCAAAAACCCTTTATAAAACTTGCCCATTACACCTTTAACTATAGTGTTTTTATAAGCCTTCAGAAAAATTGTCAAAATAATTTTATCTGATAAATGATATCTGATATATGATAGATATTATTGGGTCATATATCAGATATCATTTTTATAAACCTAAAAGTTTAAACCCTTCTATGATGAATGTTAGTTTCCTCGGTGTCTTGGTGGATGAATCCCTGACCTGGAAACCATACCTCCATTTCATAAGCACAAAAGTAGCCAAAGCAGTGGGTATATATATTGGGAAATCCCGACATCTGATGAATGCAATGATATATCCATATATTAATGATTGTAATATTGGTTGGGCCAGAACCCCACCATCCATCCAATTTCTTCCACTTGTCCGTTGCCGGGTCGTGGGGGCAGCCGTTGGAGCTGCACCAGCCCCTATGGCTCCTCCTGCAGGTGGTGGGTCTACGCGAGGACGGCCTCATGGTTCTAACCGGGCCTGTTGGTCTCTCATAAGGGGCTTCTGAACCCATAAAATCAAAATTCAGCCAATTCTCTGTCTCCAGAAATGAGCTTTGAGAATAATTGTTTGGGTAGATCGTAGGCCCCCTCATGATAATCCTTTATTGAGCTCACAATGGAGAAATTCACTTGTTGCATTCGGCTCTCAAGAAAAACACTAATTTGCACATTTCCTGTGCAAAATAGACAGGAAATGTGCAAACTGTTCAATAGTAAATAGAGGCATCTTATGTACAATGACTAATAAGTAATAACAAATAGCTTAAAGTTTAATTGTGCCAAAACATAAACAATAATAAAATAAAAATAGAACAGACTATAAAAAAGTAGAATATAAATGTCTGCATTGGCAGTGTGAAGTTTACAGTCCTAGTGCAGGTCGTGGATAAAGTGACGCTGATACAGAGAATATTGCACGTGGTTTTGCATAGTGATTATTGCACATGTTACAGTAGTGTTGTACAGTCTGACAGCAGTGAGGATGAAGGCCCTGTGGTAGCGCTCCTTCTTGCACTGAGGATGTCTCAGTCTTCCACTGAAAGAGCTGCTCAGCTCCTGTGCAGTGGGTGGGAGGTGTTGACCATGATGGAGGTGAGCTTGGTTAATACCAAGGCCCGTGTTTAAAATGGTAAATGATCTCAACTTATACAGCGCTTTTCTACCTTTATCAGACCCAAAGCGCTTTACCTCAAGGAACCACTCCCCCATTCACTCTCATTCATACACCAGTGTACACAGACACTGGAGGCAGGGAGGGTGAAGTGTCTTGGCCAAGGACACAACGACAGGGTGCATCTTCAGGAGCTGGGATTCGAACCCCTGACCTTCCAGTCATGAGACGACCCTCTCTACTAACTGTGCCACTGTTGCCAGTTATCAACTGTTTGCTAAAGCGTGTGTGCTTAGTGTTTACCAGATTCACCAATTCCAGATTGGTCAATTTGTCTGTGGTTCATTGAAAAGTGCCACAGCCACAGCACCTCACTGAGAATGACTTGTGCAGGTTTCACGTTCTATTAAAAGAATATGGGGCTGAAATAGCCGATACGCAAGGTTTATTTTTAGATGGTTGGATATATAATCTGCTAATGAGGGACGGTCTGCTGTTATTTTGTATAGGTAAGTCAGTTTGTCTGAAACTATAAATAACCCTAACCTTATAAGGTTAACCATATCCCTGGCCCTAACCCTAATTTGTGTCATGAAATCTCACATCTAGCACTAACCTTTGAAGTTCATGCAAAACTGTCGGCTTGTTGACCTGGTTGGTCCGTGATTATGAGGCCGATTGCAAAGGGAAAGAAGAGCGTTTTGAAGCTGCAGAGATTGTTGTTCTCTGCAGGAGCTGCCCTCTGCTCTTTCCTCCTCTCTCTGAGTGCTGCTCTCTGCTGCAGGGCCGATGGACAGTGCATTGAAGACACTAGTTCACAAAGATAAGAAGGTGCAAGACAATGAACAGATCTAAAAACAAACATTCCAAAGTTTCAAATCCACCGTGGTGCGTTCTGGGACCAGCCGGAGCTCAACACTGGAGGGATGTGACTGTGCCACCACGTGTTCGTGAGCTTTTATTTCCAACCGTGTCTTGCTTTCGATGCACTTAGTGAAGCTCTCCGTGCTTGTGTGTATGTATAGAGTTTTCTGAATCGTCAGGACGAGGCAGTAGTAGAGAGTTGATGAACTTCTTTGTTGAGTTTGGTTCACTTGGTAAAACGCTTGCCTTCAGAAACCCTTTGCCAGGCCCCAAATCTCCTCACTCTGCGTCGCGGTGATTCCCGCGGCTTCTGGCGTCAGGGGCTGGGAAACCTGCTCTGATCCGCACAGGTTCGCCTTCCCGTCCTCACCGACACTTTTCAAAGACGCGGCGTGTAAAAGCGGATCGAGCGGAGAGGCAGCTCTGAGCCGCCGCGGCCCAGGGAGACGCTGTTCCGTTTCTGGGCCGGAGCTATAAGCCGCGCAGTGGGCCCCCAGTTGGTTGTGTTTGCTTCCAATAGTGTGACACGCAATTAGCTTTCATGTCCTCCACCTGACAGTCGCCGGAGGTTTAGACGCATTCACACCGCGCCGGGATTATCGCGGCCGGCCTTGAATCGGGCCAATCCGCCGAGATTAGGGAGATCAGAAGAACGGGAGCGGTGCGAGAGAGGGATGGGCCAGTATGTCAAAGAAAATGTTCTATCAGAATTTTTCTGACCAGGATTGTTTTGGAATCTTGTGTTTCAGTCAACAAAGACTGAAATATGAACTGCTGAGTGCTTCTGTGAACTCTCAATCGTACAGGAGCTGTCCATCGTAGAAAAGGTTTTCGGCACGTAGTCATCTGAAGGGCTGGTCCATATCACATTGGGATACAGTTACAGTTATGTACATTTGAATCCCACTGTAGACGTGATATAATCAGCATAATGCTACGCTCTGCTACAGCAGTATAAACATGACTATGGAGACTTTAGGGTCAGGGCCTTAAAAAATGAAAATTAAGCTTCTCTGTTGTTTGAGTAGATCATCTTTGTGAGGGAAGGCTCAGGTTTTGACGTCTTGGATGAACCCAGAATTGCTCAATGTTCAAAATGCATACATATCCTCCTGGGGCTTCCTGTGTGAATCTACTCAGATCATGTGGGAGTCATAATGACAGAGCCCAATGTCAGCAAACCGCGGGGGCGGGGGGGGCGCTACTGCACACAGCTCAACAGGTGAGGCGGAACAAACGGCTGAACTTCTAAAAAGTGATTTGACCCACTCTGCAAACAAACCATTGCATTTCTTGAGTAGTCTTCATTAATTGTGGTGTAATAAACAGGTGGCCCCATATTCTTTTGGTCCCTGCCTTTTGTCTCCCGTAAATGTTCTACCATTCTTCCAGCGCCCCTTGGTGGTAACTTTCACTAACACAGGTTGTACATTAGAAATGTGTGGAAGCACAAACGTAGTGATGGTAACTACGCTTGGAACAAGAAGCTAGCTTTGAATGAGATGCAAAACATGCACACACAAAAAAACTTTGCAACTGTACTAACAAAATAAACCCATAAATTCAAACTAAGTGTAGAGGTGAAACGGCCCTGTGCTAGTCGCCTCCTGGCTGTTAGGTTTTTAAGGTTTTCTCCAACGTGTGTCTTCACAAAACCAGACCAATATTGTGCTTATTGTGATCAATTCCTTTATTTCCACATGTTCCACAATACACAAGGATGTCCATTTGACACAGTAAGAAACAGTTTACAACAGCAGCACCTGGGTCACTGATTAGGCCTTCTTATAGAGAAATCAACCATAAAGTCACCAGTGCCCCCTAATGGCTGGGAGGAATGCACATTGTGGCTGCTACACTAATCTTGATCCATTATTTAGATTTTGTCACTGAAAATATTGACAATTTTTATACTTAAAGTGCCTTATTTTTATCTGAAAATATAAAATGACAGAAAACTTACAATACATGTTTTGTATTTCAACACAATTAAAGGAATTGGCTTGAGTTTCCGCTTTATAATTCACATTTAGCTAAATGTTTGCAGATTGTAGCAGCAAAAATAGAAATCCGAGGCACACAAGATCAGCTGTCTGGTGGTCTTTATTAACGCAAACGCGTTTCGCCTCTCACATGAGTCTTCATCAGGGCAGTGTTTCCAGATTGTGTTCAACATGTTCAGGACAAAAAGTGACTTATGCAGAAAGCCTTTTTTTGGGGGGGGGGGGGGGGGGGGGGGGGGTCTACTTGAAAAGAGCCAGAGAGCTTCTGGTATCTCTCAAATAACTGCTGTTTGGAGATGTCTGAGCTGAACTACATGAGACCAGAAGAATCCCTTACATTATACTCCAGGGTTAAACGGCTTCAGAGGAAGTTCATTAAAAAACTAAAGGTTGGAACCTTAGCTAGTTGCTAATTTTGATGATAAAAAGTGCGGCTTGAACTGGACTAATGTCCTGGTCCTAGTGTGGATGGAGGGATGACGGGGGTGGAACAGCAGACAACAAGTGAAAGGACAAAGACTGCGTTGGGGAAAAGGTCAGCTGTTCCACCACAGCAGCCGCGGTATAGAGCCTCCGTAATGGGACATGTGATCGCCGTCACAGTCGCTGCGCCGAAAAATGACAAAACACAAGATGTTCCCGTAAACAATTCTGACGGCTGAGTTCAGTGCTTTGGTATTTGGGTGGGAGATACTGATCTGACTCTTTGAACTCCACAAACACATTTTATAATATAAACCACAGTTTCCCGGTGCGGTTATGTTTTCCCAACACACTGCACGGTTTGTGTGACATATGCGCATACGTTCTCTGTCAGGGATTACATGGGATGGGATATACAGTGCCTAGTGAAAGTACTAATACACCTTGAACTTTTACACATTTTGTCATGTTTACAACCCTAAACGTAAAGATTTTATTTTGATTTTTTTACTAAAAGTTCACACACAAGTAGCAGACAACTGTGAAGTGAAAGCAAAAAGATACATGATTCTGTTATTTTATAAAAAATGGAAAATAGAAAAGTGGGGCGTGCATAAGTATTCATACAGCATTTTCTGACTGCATTAAATTGCCTTTATAACATTCCTAATGACAGAATGTTCACACCTTGCCCTAACCATTAAATAGAGGCCACGTGTGTGTAATCTACTCTCAGTATAATTCCAGCTGTTCTGTGAGGGCCTCAGAGCTATGGTCAGAGTGTATTGGTCACTAAACAACATCATGAAGGCCAAGGAGCACACCAGAGAGGTCAGGGATAAAGCTGTGGAGAAGTTTAAAGCAGCGTTAAGTTATACAAAGATTTCCCAAGATTTGAACATCTCACAGAGCACTGTTCAATCCATCATTCAGAAATGGAAAGAGTATAGCACCAATGAGAACTTACCAAGACACGGCCGTCCACCTAAACTAACAGACCGAACAAGGAGAGCACTGGTCAGAAATGTAACCAAGTGCCCCAAGATAACTCTGGAGGAGCTGCGACGTACTGCCGCTGAGCTGGGGGAATCTGTACATGGGACAACTATAAGTCGTACTCTACACAAATCTGGCCTTCATGGACGAGTGGCAAGAAGAAAGCCATTATTGAAAGGAGGCCATAAGAAATCCTGTTTGAAGTTTGCTAGAAGTCATATGGAGGACACAGCTACCATGTGGAAGAAGGTGCTTTGGTCACATGAGACAAAAATTGAACTTTTTGGCCCAAATGCAAAACATTATGTATGGCACAAACCTAACACTGCTCATCGTCCTGAGTGCACCATCCCCAGTGTCAAATATGGTGGGGGGAGCATCATGCTATTGGGCTGCTTTTCCTCAGCGGGGACTGGGAAGATTGTAAGAATAGTTGGGAAGATGGATGGAGCCAAATACAGAGACATTTTGGAGGAAAACCTGCTGGAGTCAGCAAGAGAATTGAGGCTGGGGCGGAGATTCACCTTCCAGCAGGACAATGACCCTAAACACAAAGCTAAATCTACAATGGAATGGTTTAAAAACAAACATATTAATGTGTTAGAATGGCCCAGTCAAAGTCCTGACCTAAATCCTATTGAAAATCTGTGGAAAGACCTGAAAACTGCTGTTCACAAACGCTCTCCTTCTAATTTGACAGAGCTTGAGTTGTTTTGTAAAGAGGAATGGGCTAAAATGTCAGTCTCTACATGTGCAAACCTTGTAGTCATACCCCAGAAGACTTGCTGCTATTATTGCAGAAAAAGGAGGTTCCACAAAGTATTAAGTCATGCTGTATGAATACTTATGCACGCCCCACTTTTCACTTCTTATTTTTTAAATTACAGCATCATGTATCATTTTGCATTCACTCACAGATGTCAATATTTGTGAATAAATATGCGAGGAAAAGGCAAGGTCGCGTGCTGTTCCTGAAAAACTACGGCGAACGTCAAGCAAAGGCCATAAAATAAGCATTCTTATGGGAGAGTTAGGGCTTTTTTACTCTGACATTAAAACTAAAATGTTCAAGAAGAAATCTCAATGTTGACCACTTCAAGAATAATGTATGCTTTTCTAACCGGTCATTCTTATTTCACAATATTAGTTGATGCAATATCCACATCGCAAGAAACTGCAATATATCATAAAATCACTCAGTCTTCATCTGACTGAGATCGACGCATATTTTGCAAACTCAACGTTTAACAAAAATGCATGGGACATATAAATGTGCAAAAGGTCACTTTTAGTTCTAATTGTCCTCATTTACTTCCATTTTAGCCTTGGAGTCTTGTTTTGACAAAATAATTTGAAAAATGGTGATGCAATTACACATGCAGTACATTGCGTGATTTTGGCCGTCTGCGACGAACGATCAAAGACGACCAAAGACGAGCTATGACCAACATCAGGGAGTGTCTGATATTTTGGAAGGCTACAACTAGGATCTCTGTCAGTGTCCCGTCTACACCGCACGCCTTCTGAGTTATAAACAACAGAGGCCAGGCATGAGCGGGTCTGACTCCGCATCATGCAGGACTTTCCCTGCACTTTTCCGTGGAAATAGGCCTTGCTAGCATGTGGTACTTCCCCCAGCTAAACACACGCCGTCTGAAGCCTGAAACTGCTACGACAAAACATTGGTCGTAGCTAGAATTGTCTCTTTGAACCATCGCAGAGTGGAGACGAGTGCAGCTCACAATTTTACAATCCCCATGTCATATTCAGCTTCTACACTACCGCCTTTTTCTCAATGCAAACCAAATTCTGTGACTGACTAATCAGCCTTTTGCTTGGAGCCCCAGTTTCTGTCCAGTTTGAACGCAAGCGTGAGAAAACAGTGATACCTACTCAAGCTGAATTACGAATCACTACTAATCATCATGACAGGACATGCTCTGTTATGAATTCCACCAATTGAGGGTGAATCGCTACATTCCTGAAAGATTTTTTTGGCCAAAAATGTCCTCCACAAACATCACAAATGTCACAAACTGATGTGCAAATGGTACGAATGACGGGGAAAAACAGCATCCGTAATGCATACAGTAGTCCCTATGTGTGTAAGCCAACGGCCGCTAGCTGCTCTGCTTTGCGAAGACGACACTGGAGGCCGCCGTTGCTCCGCCATTGCTGTAGTACCGCCATATAGCCGCTAGGCCCCCATTGGAATCCATTGCACTTTAGACACGTTAAAAACAACTTTAATGCCCGGTGCCTAATTTTTTGGAACTGTCTAGAGCTAGATATTCCTCCTGTGATTACACTGGGTTAGACATCAGAGGCACCGGGCTGGTTATCGTAGGATAAATTTTAGAAATCTCCTACTTAACGGGGGTCGGACTGTTAGCATTGGAGCTGCGGGAGCTACACGTCACGCAAGGGCCGAGTCTACAGGGAGATCCCGCCCTTATGCCCTTATTAGGAACATGCTTCGTCAGAGCTGGGGAGGAGGAGTCTGTAAATCCGCCATGATTTCCCCCTCGAACGTGGTCATTGTGGTAAACAGGGAGGAGTGAGTAATGACGGTCTATTAATAATATGTCTATGTTGTAAGCTAGTGATGTGATGTAACCGAGCAGCTATTCTGAACGGCTCTTTGCTGTGAAGTGTCTGAACCGGATCTCAATTGTGAAAAGAGCCAGATCTTTCCTTCAGTCAAGATTCAGTCAATTCAGTCAAGACCCAGAACTCCCCCAAACGAACACAAGACTCAAAACCAACAATGGAGCAGGTAATGACACAAGTAAAAGCTTTTTGCTCTAAAGCAGGGATGCCCAAAGTGGGGCCCGCGGGCCAAATTTGGCCCGCCAAAACAATTCTGTTGGCCCGTCAGAGGGTGACCTACTTTTGCGCTGTATGGTTAATACTAACTCTCTCCCATTCATTCTCAATGGTAAATATGGATGCAGTACACTTTTTGGCCACCAGCGTCAAATTGGGGGCGCAGTTTCACACCTTTCGCAAAGTTAAAGAAACACTGTTGTGGTGTCTTGGTGTTTATCACAGAGCGCTGTAGCATCAACTTTCACAGTTTTCTAACTTTTATTGCAAAGGTTGTTGACATCAACAAAGGTCATGTTAAAAATAGACTTATAAAAGAATTGATGCTGAACTGACACTTTCAAAATGATCTAATGTGGCATTTTCTTTGAGTCAACAAATGAATGAGGTAAAGTCACTGTAGGTTCTGTAGATACAGGTGTTTTTTACCTTTTACATATTGCTCCAATTGTTGATTTTGTTCTACTAAAACTAGGCTTTGCTATAGTTAACATTTGTTTTAATATAGCATCTTATTTGCATAGATATAATGAAATGCAAATGTATACTGAAAAATAAAATAAAGTAACTATTATTATTTGCAGTTATATGTGTTTCACGCTTGACATGGCCGTGTTTGGCCCGCAACCCACAGGCACTTTTTCATTTTGGCCCTCGGAGACAAAAAGTTTGGGAACCCCTGCTCTAAAGTCAAAGCTAAATGCACTAAAAATATTGTGTCAGATATGGAGCCTCTTTTTATCAGCTGTGGTGCATCTTTATTCACAAACACGTTTCTCAAAGCGTAAATATCAGTCCCATTGTCATTTTAGATGGTCTTAAATAATAACAAAGTGTGCCCTTTATCGATGGCGTCTTAGATATTGTGAGTTATCTGGCTGTCGTTATTCAAATTTCACATTAAAAAGAGCCAGTCTTTTGAATGGCTCTTTGAAATAAACGGACCCCAAAGACTCGGCTCCCAGTAAAGAGCCGTGAATCCCATCACTAGTGTAAACCCAGCATTAGTGATTGAGTACTTCAAGGATGCCATGGCGTGTGTAGGTTCCCTCGACAAATGGCTGCCTTTACATTATCCTCTGTGATGGCCAAAACAAATTTACAAGAAATACATCAAGTGCCAGAGCCAAGATAAAACACCACTGCAAAGCGTGCGTGGTACTGCACATGATGTCACTTTAATCCTCTGTTCAGCGACGTGGAACGCTGTCATCTCAAAAGTGGATTTCTCTTTTTTACCCAGGGCTAAATTTGATTGGAGTAACCCTGCATTAATAATAGAGATAATAATTGAAAAACTGGAGAAAGAATAATAATTGCAGTTTGTTCCAATCCTTGTCGCCCAAAGGCCAGTGCCCCTTTGTCATTTTAAAGGCACTCTGGGATTTTCTTATTGGAGTCACGTTTGTTAAGCTGCAGTGTGGTATCTATATGTGATCTAAGGTAAAACATATACAAAGTGTTAATTATCACTCAATTGTTAGTGTAAGTACATGTAGAATGGTTTTGAATATTATTTTACTCCTGACCTCCTGCCCGTTAGCTTTAGTCTTTGGACAAAATTTTTTTGTAGTTTTCATTTTGATTTGTAGATTTTAGTAGTTCTTTCTCTCAACTGCTTTAGCTATTTTAGTCTAATTTTATTCAGCATGAATAAAATTAGCACTAAAATTGTGACAAAATATTTTGGTCAACAAAATTAACACTGGACTTCACTCTACTCGGTACTTGGACTCCTAGAAATAAAAAGGAGAAGCTGCGTTCGATCGGACAGTTAGCAAGTCGGCTTGTCCGTAATGCTGTCTGTGATAATAAGCCACGTTGTGCTGGGAAATAGGTGGTCAGAGGTGGTCAGTATCAACATTAATTTACTTGAGTTGTTCTTTGTTGCGAAAGAATAACTTTTGGCTCCAAAGTAAAAGAATAAAGTTGGTTGTGTGTTATGTCCTGCCTCATTGAAGGTGCCGGACGTCAAAATCCCATTCAAACGTTCCATAGACTTTAAAAAATAATAATGATATTAAGAGTTAAAAGTAGGGCTGGGTACCGTTACACAATACCAGTATGGCAGTGTTTCCCAAACAGGGGTACAGGGACCCCTGGGGGTATTTAAGCACTTACTTTTCAATTGTACAGAATTTCAATATTACTTTCAAAGAACAGTTCTTTCAATGATCAACGGTTTGACTTTGAGTGTGTTATACTTTATTAAACCTAACCATGCGGAATAATCTAAGTTTACTTGATTACATTGTAAAGATTCTATCAGGATCTTCAATTCAAATAAATTAACGACTCAAGGGGAACGCGAGATAAAACCACTGCAGTATATGGTATCGGGGAAAGTTACTAAAGTAACGACTGGTATCGAAAAAGTAAAAGTATCGACAGCAGGTATACCTACTTTCAATACTTTTGCTTAAGGAAGTGACTTGGTTGTTTCAGCTCAAATAAATGACACAAATGTAAAAGAAATCTTTTATGGAACAAATGTTATTAGGCCCGAGCGCCATCAGGGCTGGCGAAGGGGCTCTTGTAATCGTATAGAGTGGAGCGCACTCCCCCAAAGTGCGCGGAGCGCACAAAACGAGCGCGAAGCGCTCGCCTCCTCTCAAACATGCACTAACGCACTCCTCTCCTCGTGCACGTTCCGTGCACGTGCAAATGTATCAGAAAACGAACATTGTAATTGGATGGTGCGCGGAGCGAAGCGGAGCGCACTCCCCCAAAGTGCGAACAAAACGCACAAAACGAGCGCGAAGCGCTCCCCTCCTCTCAAACACTCACTAACACACTCCTCTTGTCGTGCACGTCCCGTGCACATACATATATAATGCAAAAATGAACATTGTAATTGTACAGAGCCCATAAAAGTCAATGGGCGACTGAGAGCCCTGGGTTCACCCAGAACCTCTACCATGAGGTAGGGATGCGCGAGCGCTTTCCGAAAATATATAGTTTATGGTAAGCGGGAACATTGTTTTCGTATGGGAATATTATTCTTTCTTTCTTTCTTTCTTTCTTTCTTTCTTTCTTTCTTTCGCACCGTCGCAATTTTCACCCAGTGAACATCGACGAAAAGTCACAGATTTTGGCCCAAAATTCAAACCCGATCCAACGCAACTTTTGACTATTTCCAAATTTTGAATTTCAAAATAGTGGCGCAACAGCGCCACCTCAGTTTTTTTTAACATTGCGAGATAGGACTTGGCCAAAAATGAAGTTTGTCGTAGAATCATAAAAATCGGTACAGACGTGCATCATGACAAGTTGAGCAAAAAATATTATTACGGCAACGCCGTCCGCTATATTGGGTGTCGGCCATTTTGGATGAAAGCCCGCGAAGCGGGAATCTGCCTTTATTTTTCACTTTGTACAAAATCTATCTCCTCCTAGAGCGTTTATCGGAACGACCTAATTTTGGGTGGAAAATAATCTTGAGAAGTAGAACTTTAAAAGTTATCCAAATTACCTTTCTAAGTTTTATGGTTTTTATGCGGCGAAGCCGCAAACTGTACGAAGTATTTTGAGATTTTTCGCAAACAAAAAATGGCTCCCATTCGCACATATGAAGCCCGATTTCGCTCATTTTGTTATCAGTTGTTAAAGTCACAGTCCTAAACACCTTCATTTGGCAAAATTCAAATTGGGCGCGATAGCGCCCCCTATAGGAATTATATGGAGAGTACAAATTTTAGTTTTACGAAAATTAAAATAATTTGGCACACAATTCTATTTGGTCGTTCCGATCAGAAAAGTCCATCACACCCATGCCATATTTTAACGGTGTTGCCGTAACGTCCCATTTTATTCTGATGGAAAAATGTTAAACTCAAAGTTATCCAAAGTACTTGGATAACCTTTGTGGATGTTCTGCGGCGCAGCCGCAGCCCTAAGTAAAATGTAAAAATATGCTTCAGTTTGCAGATATAGTGTGATACAAATTCATACTAATTTTTCTCTGTATAATGTCAAAATTGAGCGCGGTGTGCGCGTTAGCGCATTCCAAAAATCCTAAAACTAAGACCCTTGAGAAAAAAGTTAAAACCAAACATAAAGGCAGTAGCAATACCATAATTTTAGATTGAGGGAGACAAAAGGGCGCGAAGCGCCCCCTTGCTTTAGGCAGGGCGGTCGGCGAGGGCCGATAATCGCCACTTGCGGCTATATTTGTTATTGTTATTGTTCTGTTTCTGGTTCTGGACGAAAACAATTTTTAGTATAACTATCGAAAAAAGTATCATGAGGTATCGGTATCGTAAACTAAGTAACGTTAAAGTACCGGTATTGGTAAAAAATGTAACAGTGCCCAGCGCTACTTCCCAGTGGTGCATACTGTCTTTGTGTCCTTGGGCAAGACACTTCACCTGCCTCCTGTGTCTGTGTGCACTGGTGTATGCATGAGCGTGTGAATGGGGGACTGGTTCCTTGCTGTAAAGCGCTTTGGGTGCCGAATGCAGGTGGAAAAGCACCAAATAAGTTGAGACCATTTTAAAACAAAGATTTATCCAAACTTTATCAACTGAAAAGTGACGGTATTAAAGTATTTTACAATCAAAATGTCTGTACTACTGTCAGTTAGCACAGAGCTGATAAGTTGTGCTTCTGAATACGATACTTAAATATTTAAATTATTTTAAAAGTCTATGCCGATTTTCAATGGGATTTTACCATGATGCACTCTTCAGAGCAGTAGGTGGCGCTGTGCAGATGTTTGTCTGTATAGGAACCTACAACACAAATTTAAACCCAAAGTTATGAACTAAAACTCTAGATCGGACATGACACTCGTTGTCGTGGCAAACATGGTGGCCATCTTGTGACTGGCCAGCAAGGCTAACCCCTATGCCACCAATGCAAAACCAGGAGCAACATTTTCATTGATCCAACGGCAGAATGTGAGACACTCCTTGTTAGTGTTTGGTTTATTCCTTCTAAGTCAGGATCTCAGTCAGGATCAGCTCATTGCTTTGTAACGTCGTGTTGTTTAGCCGTATTAGCTTTGTTTCCTCCATTCATTCCCAGGGTTCAGTGTTAGCATTCACTAAATCACTGTCCCATGTTCAATACATGTTGGTCATGTCATGTTATAACGTCATGTTAAAGAAGTAGGAAATAAATTATATTTGATATAAATAGAAGTGAATGATTTGAACTGTTTGACAGAGGGACAGCCATGAACAAATGGAGCTTATTTGACAGGGACCAGGCATGTACAGGAGCATTAATCAGCATATGAAAAGATGCTTTGTACCAGATTTGAGCTCTTGGAGCTAATTCCCATCAGCAGCTAAAGTCTGTGCCTCCTATAAAACTGAAATAACATTTGTAAAAATGCAAAAATATATATTTTCTTGCCAGATCTGAAATAAGGTCAGTCACAGTTATCAAAGAAGTCATGAAATAACAGTATCAAGGAAATAAGTGATGTTTCCATTTGATGACATTGCACTGGGTTAGAAGGGCCAGTCACAAGATGACCAGCAGAATTGCCATTCGTTCCAACGTGTTACTGTGGCCATGTCCTATCTAGAGTTTTATTAAAGATCTTTGTTTAAACCGCTTTGTACTTTCTACTTAGCATGTGAACACGTTACCAAAACATTCACAATATCAGGCTTATAAAACATACAACACCGAAGCCGCTCTAAACTATTTCCAGTTTGCAAATCTTTCATATTTACTCATCTTGCACTTCCTCTTTCATTTCAAGAATCCTTTCCCCCCCTTCTTTCCTGATTGATTTTAACTAGCCCCATCATGTGTCACGCTTAAATCCTTCCCCCGGGACCTTTTCATTCACGCCAAACTTTATGACCTAGATTCGGCGGCGCGCGGGGAATTTTTTCCCCATTTATCAGCTTTTTAATATATCCCCTGACTCCATGTAAGCGCAGATAGCATAAACAGGCTCGCTCCTCACCCCCTCACCCCCTCACCCCGCTCTCCTCTCGCAGATTGGCCCGACGCAGTGCCGTTATAGTGGTAGTCAATCGCGGGACGAGGCAAAAAAAAAAAGACGCTATCTGTGCCAACTGCGATAAGCCCCGTGTTTGAAAAGCGGTGGACCTGGGGGACTGCTTTGCGGAGGGAGTCGCGAGGGGGTGGCGGTGGGGCTGGGGGTGAATACGGGCATGTATGGTCTCCCCCTAACAGCCAACACGCAAGCCTTAAATGGAAGCAGAAGAGTCGACTGCGGCGATGGCGATGGGTCCCGGACATTAGAATAGAGACGGGGAGAGAGTGTGTGTCGCTATTGATTTACCTGAAAGCCGCAGCTGTTGGTGGGGGGGGGGGGAGGGGGAGCTGTGGGGGCGGGCACTCGGAGTTCACAAACTTCCAGGAATTCAGAGTAGACGAGCTGGCTGTCACACTCTTTCTTTCTTTTTTTCTTGCTCATCAACATCCCACAAGAGCCACACAGACATTGCATGATGCATTCATCCACAGTGAGAAGGTCCCGGGTTCGATCCCTGGCCATACGGGGGCCTTTCTGTGTGGAGTTTGCATGTTCTCCCTGTGTCTGCATGGGTTTCCTCCGGGTACTACGGTTTACCCTACCACTAAAAGGCAAGGCAAGTTTATTTGTAGAGCACAATTCATACACACGGTAATTCAAAGTGCTTCACAGTTGCATAAAATTACAAGAAAACAGATCAAATCAATCCATAAAACTCCATAAAATTACAGTAAAAGGCAAGAGTGCAGATAAAATACTTTCAGTTTCCATATGCACGGGTAAAAAGAGCTGTTTTCAGCCTGGATTTGAACAAGGTGGAGGCCTGAAGACTGTTCCAGATTTGAGCTTTAGCCTCAGCGTGTTTAGTCCTGACTCTGGGAACCACCAGGAGACCCCATGATGTTATTGCTTTGATGTGGCTGTTTAAGTTCAGGTCTGAGTCCATGATTACTCCTAGATTTCTAACCTGATTTTTCAGTTTTGCTACCACAGAGTATGGTGTGAATGAATAATGACAACAGTGTGGCACTTTGAGTCAGCACAATAATAGCTTATATTATGCTAATAATATAATCATTATAATATTAACAGTTTGTTTCAACCTAGGACAACATAGTTGTTTTAAATACTCACCAAACAAAGCCTGATGTGTTCAACTCACTAATTTGAAGTCACTGTAAATTTCATGTAAAATCATCTGCAATGAGCTGAAAAATGCAGTAAAACTGTGCTCAGTTTTAGGGGTGTAGGGCTCCTGGTGTTTGGAAATCCCTGCCCTGTCATGTGGCTGGTCCATATACTTACTGTAACTTATTATCCAGATGAATAGCCCCGTTTCCTCATAAGTAATGCTAATGTGGTGCTCCAGGTGCTGCAGGGGTCAGGGCGTCATGTGAGGGGCCACGGATCCCTGAGTCCTGGGGCCCCTCTGTAATGGCCCTCCTGTGGACCTCCTCATTATCTCTGGACCTCTTAAAGCCGTCGCGTTGCACTCATTCAAGCCAAGACCCTGGCGATGCACCCGCAGCCCTGCAGGGGGACTCTGGACAAAGACTTTATTCTACTGCTTTCATCTTTAGGGTCAAAGTGTCCAAGTGTCTGTCCTTCAGTGGATATCTGTCTATGTAAACTGGGGATCTTCATGCTGTGATTTCCCCGGGGAATTAGAAAGTATAAAATCCATCTAATGAATTGCACTAAAATTAAAGCCCTACATGTAATTAAAAATTGGATTCCACTAGGCATTAAATCTAAATTTCTTTGGGAATAGAATTTTACATTTTACCCACTGCTTTATCCCCTTTGAGAGTCTTTGGGCTGTGCTGGAGAAGGCTTTGCTCAGTCCTCAAACTCTCCCATCATCAATACAAGATCTTGGTGAGAAATGAATAGAATACTGAATCTTTAAAAACAAATTCTGGAGACTATGAAATGTAAATTACTGGCGTTAGCGTTTATTTCAAAGGGGGCGCTGTGACTTGATATTTTTATTAAACATCAAGTTTAACCTCCTGATTCTCCTGCTGTGATGAGGTTTCATTCACTCAAAAAACTTTGAAATGAGGAGAAGATTTGTCTTTTTTGGAGTTTGGACAATTTTTCATCTGATGTTTTGTTTTAAAGGCCTTTAGGTGAGGAGTTTTTGAAACATCTAGTATCTCGGTAAAAGCCATAATTTACACCAGAGCTTTGAATAAAAACAATAATTAAGCTTTCGAGCTCAAGTCATGTGGGAGCAGCTCAGAGTGTTTATCAGATGGTCAGCTCGGGCTGGTTGGGTAAATGATGGTGTGTCATGATCATATACATTTTATGATGAGCCACATGACAGGACCCAAAAGAAGGGCAGGGATTTACAAACATCTAAGCCTAAACCCCGAAAATGACCACGCAAACAATGTAGGACACCCACTGTTCATACCCAAGGTACTACAGGTATCAAAAAGTGCGACAGAAAGAATGTATTTTTTTTTCCTTTAGATTTGTGTTTTGAGGCCTGGTGGGTCCAGGGACAAAACTAAAGAAAGTTACTTCAGCTCAAAGAAATGATCAAAAATAAAATTGTGTTTAGGTAGACCAAGTACTTTTATGGTACGCAGCCCTAGCTCCCTCTGACCCCACTTTCTGAAGCACTGCTATTTCACGTTCATTCAAAGCCCAATTCAAATTGGAAGGAAACTATTGTATTTCAACAGATTCAAATCACAAAGTATTTTATGTGCAGCAAATATGTTTTTTTTAATTGTTTATTTCTGATTTGACCGGAAAGTCCCACTCAGTTTTCAGAATCACTTTTCCCCGGAATCCTATTGTATATGTTGTCAGTGGTAGGGGGAAACTGGACCACCCGGAATCAAACCTGTGTCCTTCTAAATGCTAACCGTTACGCTACTGTCATATTTGGGACCAGGCTGGACAACTTGAGATCATATTTGTTATTTGGAAGATATGCAACAGCAAACATACAACAACAAAATTGGGGAAATGGGATAAAAATGCAGCACAGTTTTGCATATTTCTGATGGTAGTTTGCAAAAATACCGCCTCATCATCTTTATCGAGGAAGTCCCCGAAAATATTGACTTATTGACATATTGACATTTTTTGCGCCCCAGTTCAGGGTTATTTTGTGCTCTGCTAAAGTCGAGATAACCACTAATCGAATGATCTGTACTCTGTGTGTGCATTTGAAAAGCCCTTCTAGGGACGGACATTGCAAATTAGCCTTGGCTATAAATGTTGTAGTGTGGTACATGTTTATTGTTCACACGTGTCCCTATCAAATAAATGAATAAATAAATCACACATTCGTCAGAAGCTCCATTGAACATCAATCCCTACTTTCTCCTCCAGTTTCGATATGAAACTCCATCAGAGAGTCTTCCTTGTCTTATTTATGCTTCACCCCCAAAGGCGCCGCATATTTCACCCGTACCATACTTTAAAAGCTCTCTAGTGCGCCGTTTCTCTCCGACTTCCCCCCAGTTCATCACATCCAGGCGCTGACTTCCCCCTTTATGTAAAATATGCCGTCACCGCTGACATTTGGACTTTTATTATCCGCGTTATCAACTGAAACATGATAAAAAAAACGTGCCTGAATCGGACTCTGTGTGTAATGTGGCCATAACTCAGCAGAGAGCCGGACGCTCGGCGAGAGGCGGGCCATTTTCGGGGGAGATTTTTCTATTGTACGCCGCCTTATGTAGGCAGTAATAGGGCCGATAAATAGTGGTCGCCCCCTGGATGTCGCTCCATCCATCAGAGCTAAGAAGGCTTCAGTTTGGAGCGAGAGAATCATGATAAGACTTTAGGAGATGGAGCGTACAATATGTCAACAATATTGGCCCACCGTAAAGAGAGACGCTGCAGGAATGGCTAAAGCTGTGATCAGTGACGTGCACTGAAGTTTGCGGCTGGTGAGGCACTTGTTGTACAGACTCTAATAGAAAGTCAACCACACTGCAGGAAGATGTAACTTTCTGTCACTGTGTGAATGTTCCTTATATTAAAATAATAACTGCATTTTCCATTAGAAAGCCCATTGTAAAAATGTATGCTCACAATATTGCAAATAAAAATTAAAAGACAACACTGACTGTAGTATCATACTGCGCCCGCCTGAGTGCTGATTTACTGACCATCCTGATGCACCACGTGGACAGTGCCTGATGCTGCCGTCTAGTCAATAAAGTGTTCCCTTTTACTCACCCCTTTACGTTTAAAACGCCTCCTAAACCGTGCAGAGAAATCAAACAGACTGGTTTGAACTTAGTCCACATTTTTTGTAGAAATGTGTGACACAGATGCAACACCTTTGAGATCGTCCTTCGCTGTACAGTAAGTGTTCAAGTCAAGGAAACAAACTGCATAACTGAGTCTTCTGATTCTGATTTACAGAACAGTGTACATCATAAAAATAAGATTTGGACTCTAATGTGTCTGACCTTTTAAATGAGACATAAACACATCCCAAACTCGGTTCCTTACGATTCTGTAATCGTTCGTGAGATGGATTTAACCCATTCCTTTGAGACAGGAGCTTGAAGCCTGTTATCCAGCTCAGATTTACTTGCAGATATACTGAGTAAACAGGATCTGTCTCCTAACATACTAAGTCGAGCATAGCAGGGACAGGCATACAGAACCATCACTGTATTGTTTAAAATGATCTCCCTCCAAAATGACTGAACTACTGGACAAGCCCACAAAACAGCCTGTCGAGATTTAAAATGTATCTTTAGCTACCCCTTATAAATTGTATGCTAACTGTATGTAAGGCTTAAATTCACTCTTTAGACTTAGCGAAGCCGGAGAGGTCAAAGGCCATTTGAACTCGAGGGGGGAGCAGAGAACATCCTGTTTAGATGGGCAATAAGAAGTGTTATCTGTGTTCAGCACAATGGTCTCCAGATGCAATCGTAAGCTAAAAGAATGTGCTTTGATGAGCAGTTGAGTAGATCAGGTTTCTCTCTTTGTATGCTGAAATGCATGTGATGTGCATTGAGTGGGCGGAGTTAACAGTTAGAGAAATACTGGGGAAGACGGAGTTTTAGTGGGACTTTTTTCCAAGCAACTGAACCAGTAACATGTAACATCTATCTCCAATAAAGAGCCTTCTGAGAACACGTGATCTTCTGATGCCTGCTGATTTCTTCTGAACACCTTTTGATGTTCATCTGTTTTGTACAACAACTCCTGGAGTCGGATAGCGATATTTTTGTCTGCCTTAAGCTCTTTAAATTTATTCATAATTTGGCGACGCCGACGTGATCAAAGCGCAAGGCAGACCTCGAAGGCGACCCAAGTTTTTGTTTAGAAACGCAAGGAGCACTGAGAGCTGAAGAACTGCTTTTTTCATCAAACGCTCCAAAACAGCAGCAGGAGGACAACGGAAGCAGCACCACGCACGCGCGCTGCAACAGAGACAACGGCCCAAGCGCGCGCCGCAGGAAAACAGCGCCAAAGCAACAAGAGCACGTGTGGAGGACAACAGCACGTGACAGACCTCAGAAAGAAAAAAACCATCCGAAAAGTCTCCATACAGTTCGAGTCCAGAAGATTTCAAGCGCGCACACAAAGAGCGGTGAGGCAACCCTTTCTAAACTGCCTAAGATTGGTCTAAAAATAAATTAAATGTAATTTGATGGACTGGGACTTTATGTAAAATAATTCTCAAAAAAAACAAGCAATAGAAACAGGAAATGCTATGTAAATAATACGCCTTGTAAATATAATTTCTTTTTAGGGGATCCGTGATGTTTCTTAAACGCCATAGGGCTAAGTTCTTTGCACACGGGAGAAAAAGACAAAGGAATATAGATTAATTAATTAAGAGATGGCCAGATACACGTGCGGGTTTTGATTAAATTAATCTTTTCCATCGTACGATTAAAGATTAATGGAAAATATAAACGCAGGCTGTACTAATTCACACAGCTGCATATCTTTTTATATATAGTTGGACGTCCACTAGAAAATATATATATATATACATATTAAAATCAGGCGAGGAGACGGAGTTGCCTCTCGTCTTGTTTAACCCCCTACCGACCGGCTACGCCGCGGTCAACCCCGCCCCTCCCCTTATCCGTGGTGCGACTTCTCCCCCCCGGGGTGCTGCAAAGAGCAGCATGGCAGAGGAGAAGTAGGAGTAGGAGGATTAAAAGTAACGATAATACAGAGCGCCTTAGTAGATAAAAGAATAAATAAATGCATGAAGCAATATAAATATTATTATTCATAACTAATAGTGATTTAGATGATAAATCTAATAACTAAATAAATACAGAAAATATTGATTAACTAAGACCTATATAATCCCCTTGACTAAGCATGGCGGATCTAAATATTATTTTATATATAATCATAGTAATAACAAACGCAATTAACAATAGAATGTCCCAGTTCTTCACACGAGACCAAGTAAAGCAGCATGGAACCAGGGGGGTGCTGAAACATTATTCCTGCAAACTTGACTTCCACGAAAAGGCACAATCTGGATGTGCACGCTACTTGGCAGCTTTGACCAAGACGACAAAGAAAACCTCACATCTTGTGCAGAATCATCAGTTGATTATACATATGAATCATGGACAATTTAAACCTCATACGTGTGAAGAAAAAGCCAAAACTGAACTGTATATCAAAGCCGATTTGAAGACAACTCCACTGCCCAATCCAGAAATGACTTTATTCTGTGATGGCTGCTCGTACAGAGCAAAAGAAGGAATTTCGTCACATGCTGTAGTCAAACAACTGTCAACAACAGCATGAAATACTGGAGGCAAAACAAATACAAGAAGAATCGACGCAAATGACAGTACTGCACGCCTTACAACTTCTGGAAGGCTGCGAAGCAAATATCCATACTGACTTAGTTCATGCTTACAAGACGGTCACAATATCTATTGTAGACTGGATCAAGAATGGTTCCAAGCTAACAACGGGACTTCCTATAAAGCATGAAACACTGGTCAGACAACTTATTGATGCAGTTCAATTGCCAGCGAAACTAGCCAACATGAAATGCAAAGCCCATACCAAAGGCGGAGACTCTGTGTCTCTGGGCAATCATGCAGCTGATAAGGCAATCAAAGAAGCAGCAAACCGTAATAATAGACCTGACCCGAACATGGACATTTCTCCAGAATCTTGGGTTTATGTTAAAGTGCATAAACTGGACCCAACCGTACCAGACTGGGCCGTATCTGGATCTTCAATCAACATGGAAGACAAAGAAGATGGCCGTTCTAACATCTGGCACTGATGAAAACCACATGTCATCAGTCTTTGCCCCTGAGGCTTCAAGGGCAGAAAGAGGGGAGAGTCCAAATCACATGCTGTGGACGAGGCCCACTGCTGTGAAGGCTTCATGAAATCTCCCTAGATTCACCTCACCTACCGGGTGAACTGAAGATATCATAATTCAAGAGCAAGCAACCATTCAAGTACATAAAACACTGTTAGAACCAAATAAAAGAGCATGTGTTGATAACCTCTGCTCTAGGCATATAGACGATCGTGGTCACATCATACACTTGCACGTGACCAGAAGAAGTCAATGTCACCATGGACAAATCAAAAAGTTAGTTTACGAAAAATGGGATGCTCACCTTGAGTAGTGATATGTGTTTTTTAATTTTGTTTAGTATAATTGTGTTTTCTTTATTACTGTTTGAAGATTGGTTAAATGTAGATTCTGAAGTTCGACATAAATGATACATCGAGAAAGGAGAGATGTGAACTACGTTGCTCATCTTGCTAGTAATACTGAATATTATGTGTGTGCTCACCTTCCAATGTCAACCATTGACATCGTAATATATTCTTCTCATTCCAGGCTTCTAAGCAGGCCATGGATTAGTTTGAATTAAGTTGAACTGATAAACCAAAAAATTATAATTAAAATTGTTAGTTTTGATTTTGCCATACTAAATTGTTAACTGACTTTGCATACAAGCCTTTGGCTTCAGCCAATCCCTTTGAGTAGGTTAACTGCTAAAACAAATAAACTAGATTAAACTAAACTAAAGTAATTTTGCATAAAAGCGACATAAAAGCAAAAAATAGAACTAACAAATAACTCGCTTGTGAGGTTTATGTTGATGCAAGTGGAAGGTGGATACATAGATAATGAGTAGAAATAAAGTTTTGAATTTTTAGTTTTTAGTATGTTAGGATTTAGTTTTTAGTTCTGCATGTATTAAACTTTAGTGACATTTTCTTTTGGTGAACACATAGAAATGTGTTCAAGAGGGGGAACTGTCGGGATTTAAAATGTATCTTTAGCTACCCCTTATAAATTGTATGCTAACTGTATGTAAGGCTTAAATTCACTCTTTAGACTTAGCGAAGCCGGAGAGGTCAAAGGCCATTTGAACTCGAGGGGGGAGCAGAGAACATCCTGTTTAGATGGGCAATAAGAAGTGTTATCTGTGTTCAGCACAATGGTCTCCAGATGCAATCGTAAGCTAAAAGAATGTGCTTTGATGAGCAGTTGAGTAGATCAGGTTTCTCTCTTTGTATGCTGAAATGCATGTGATGTGCATTGAGTGGGCGGAGTTAACAGTTAGAGAAATACTGGGGAAGACGGAGTTTTAGTGGGACTTTTTTCCAAGCAACTGAACCAGTAACATGTAACATCTATCTCCAATAAAGAGCCTTCTGAGAACACGTGATCTTCTGATGCCTGCTGATTTCTTCTGAACACCTTTTGATGTTCATCTGTTTTGTACAACAACTCCTGGAGTCGGATAGCGATATTTTTGTCTGCCTTAAGCTCTTTAAATTTATTCATAATTTGGCGACGCCGACGTGATCAAAGCGCAAGGCAGACCTCGAAGGCGACCCAAGTTTTTGTTTAGAAACGCAAGGAGCACTGAGAGCTGAAGAACTGCTTTTTTCATCAAACGCTCCAAAACAGCAGCAGGAGGACAACGGAAGCAGCACCACGCACGCGCGCTGCAACAGAGACAACGGCCCAAGCGCGCGCCGCAGGAAAACAGCGCCAAAGCAACAAGAGCACGTGTGGAGGACAACAGCACGTGACAGACCTCAGAAAGAAAAAAACCATCCGAAAAGTCTCCATACAGTTCGAGTCCAGAAGATTTCAAGCGCGCACACAAAGAGCGGTGAGGCAACCCTTTCTAAACTGCCTAAGATTGGTCTAAAAATAAATTAAATGTAATTTGATGGACTGGGACTTTATGTAAAATAATTCTCAAAAAAAACAAGCAATAGAAACAGGAAATGCTATGTAAATAATACGCCTTGTAAATATAATTTCTTTTTAGGGGATCCGTGATGTTTCTTAAACGCCATAGGGCTAAGTTCTTTGCACACGGGAGAAAAAGACAAAGGAATATAGATTAATTAATTAAGAGATGGCCAGATACACGTGCGGGTTTTGATTAAATTAATCTTTTCCATCGTACGATTAAAGATTAATGGAAAATATAAACGCAGGCTGTACTAATTCACACAGCTGCATATCTTTTTATATATAGTTGGACGTCCACTAGAAAATATATATATATATACATATTAAAATCAGGCGAGGAGACGGAGTTGCCTCTCGTCTTGTTTAACCCCCTACCGACCGGCTACGCCGCGGTCAACCCCGCCCCTCCCCTTATCCGTGGTGCGACTTCTCCCCCCGGGGTGCTGCAAAGAGCAGCATGGCAGAGGAGAAGTAGGAGTAGGAGGATTAAAAGTAACGATAATACAGAGCGCCTTAGTAGATAAAAGAATAAATAAATGCATGAAGCAATATAAATATTATTATTCATAACTAATAGTGATTTAGATGATAAATCTAATAACTAAATAAATACAGAAAATATTGATTAACTAAGACCTATATAATCCCCTTGACTAAGCATGGCGGATCTAAATATTATTTTATATATAATCATAGTAATAACAAACGCAATTAACAATAGAATGTCCCAGTTCTTCACACGAGACCAAGTAAAGCAGCATGGAACCAGGGGGGTGCTGAAACATTATTCCTGCAAACTTGACTTCCACGAAAAGGCACAATCTGGATGTGCACGCTACTTGGCAGCTTTGACCAAGACGACAAAGAAAATCTCACATCTTGTGCAGAATCATCAGTTGATTATACATATGAATCATGGACAATTTAAACCTCATACGTGTGAAGAAAAAGCCAAAACTGAACTGTATATCAAAGCCGATTTGAAGACAACTCCACTGCCCAATCCAGAAATGACTTTATTCTGTGATGGCTGCTCGTACAGAGCAAAAGAAGGAATTTCGTCACATGCTGTAGTCAAACAACTGTCAACAACAGCATGAAATACTGGAGGCAAAACAAATACAAGAAGAATCGACGCAAATGACAGTACTACACGCCTTACAACTTCTGGAAGGCTGCGAAGCAAATATCCATACTGACTTAGTTCATGCTTACAAGACGGTCACAATATCTATTGTAGACTGGATCAAGAATGGTTCCAAGCTAACAACGAGACTTCCTATAAAGCATGAAACACTGGTCAGACAACTTATTGATGCAGTTCAATTGCCAGCGAAACTAGCCAACATGAAATGCAAAGCCCATACCAAAGGCGGAGACTCTGTGTCTCTGGGCAATCATGCAGCTGATAAGGCAATCAAAGAAGCAGCAAACCGTAATAATAGACCTGACCCGAACATGGACATTTCTCCAGAATCTTGGGTTTATGTTAAAGTGCATAAACTGGACCCAACCGTACCAGACTGGGCCGTATCTGGATCTTCAATCAACATGGAAGACAAAGAAGATGGCCGTTCTAACATCTGGCACTGATGAAAACCACATGTCATCAGTCTTTGCCCCTGAGGCTTCAAGGGCAGAAAGAGGGGAGAGTCCAAATCACATGCTGTGGACGAGGCCCACTGCTGTGAAGGCTTCATGAAATCTCCCTAGATTCACCTCACCTACCGGGTGAACTGAAGATATCATAATTCAAGAGCAAGCAACCATTCAAGTACATAAAACACTGTTAGAACCAAATAAAAGAGCATGTGTTGATAACCTCTGCTCTAGGCATATAGACGATCGTGGTCACATCATACACTTGCACGTGACCAGAAGAAGTCAATGTCACCATGGACAAATCAAAAAGTTAGTTTACGAAAAATGGGATGCTCACCTTGAGTAGTGATATGTGTTTTTTAATTTTGTTTAGTATAATTGTGTTTTCTTTATTACTGTTTGAAGATTGGTTAAATGTAGATTCTGAAGTTCGACATAAATGATACATCGAGAAAGGAGAGATGTGAACTACGTTGCTCATCTTGCTAGTAATACTGAATATTATGTGTGTGCTCACCTTCCAATGTCAACCATTGACATCGTAATATATTCTTCTCATTCCAGGCTTCTAAGCAGGCCATGGATTAGTTTGAATTAAGTTGAACTGATAAACCAAAAAATTATAATTAAAATTGTTAGTTTTGATTTTGCCATACTAAATTGTTAACTGACTTTGCATACAAGCCTTTGGCTTCAGCCAATCCCTTTGAGTAGGTTAACTGCTAAAACAAATAAACTAGATTAAACTAAACTAAAGTAATTTTGCATAAAAGCGACATAAAAGCAAAAAATAGAACTAACAAATAACTCGCTTGTGAGGTTTATGTTGATGCAAGTGGAAGGTGGATACATAGATAATGAGTAGAAATAAAGTTTTGAATTTTTAGTTTTTAGTATGTTAGGATTTAGTTTTTAGTTCTGCATGTATTAAACTTTAGTGACATTTTCTTTTGGTGAACACATAGAAATGTGTTCAAGAGGGGGAACTGTCGGGATTTAAAATGTATCTTTAGCTACCCCTTATAAATTGTATGCTAACTGTATGTAAGGCTTAAATTCACTCTTTAGACTTAGCGAAGCCGGAGAGGTCAAAGGCCATTTGAACTCGAGGGGGGAGCAGAGAACATCCTGTTTAGATGGGCAATAAGAAGTGTTATCTGTGTTCAGCACAATGGTCTCCAGATGCAATCGTAAGCTAAAAGAATGTGCTTTGATGAGCAGTTGAGTAGATCAGGTTTCTCTCTTTGTATGCTGAAATGCATGTGATGTGCATTGAGTGGGCGGAGTTAACAGTTAGAGAAATACTGGGGAAGACGGAGTTTTAGTGGGACTTTTTTCCAAGCAACTGAACCAGTAACATGTAACATCTATCTCCAGTAAAGAGCCTTCTGAGAACACGTGATCTTCTGATGCCTGCTGATTTCTTCTGAACACCTTTTGATGTTCATCTGTTTTGTACAACAACTCCTGGAGTCGGATAGCGATATTTTTGTCTGCCTTAAGCTCTGTAATTTTTTATTCATAAGCCCCACAACATGATGCTCCTGCACCATGCTCATAGGGTTTGATGTTAATGTGCTGATCCATTTTTCTTCCACACATGACGTTGTGTGTTCCTCCCAATCTATTCAACTTTGGTTTGCAAAAGAGCTCTTGGATGCTCCACAGCACTACTGGCAAAATATACAGTGGACTGATGAACCCAAAGTTGAATAGTTTGAGAAACACTGCTCTAGAACATACACGTAGTGGCTATTGGTACAACATTGTTATGTTGCTTAATTAACTCGCTCAAACCACTTCTTAAAGCGAATAAACATCATTTCTGTCGCCGTGTCGGAGTAATGCTTTGATGCAGGATATTATATATGAGGAAGAAACTAGTAAAGCAGGTAAACAAACCTTTTGTCTTACTAAAAGAACAATCTATAATAATTATTACTATAGCTTAAATGTGGGCATAAATATATTGGTAAAATTACGTTTTTGAATCGATGTTGCGCTTTTTAAAACTTCATAACGCAGGTTCAAAACTTTCCAAACTCCGACATGTCCATTCACACGGGACTAGAATCACCTGAGGACATCGGAGTTTGCAGAACTACTGACGTGGCAGATTCGCACGGAAATTTAGTCAGTAATATTTACCTGCGGTCCCGAGGTCATTCTAATCCTGTGCAAATAGGGCTTAAGAAGGGCTTTCTGGTTAAAGCAGTACTAAGTAACTTGTTTACCTTAATAAAGCCTTTCCGTAGTCCCTCTGGGGGTAATACAAGTGTTAATGTGATGATTGGGGGGTCATTCATCTCACCCTGGTGTCTCTGGCCAGAAAACCACAATTGCAACTTGCACACTGCCACCGGGTCGGCGCACCAATACACATTACTAGAATCACCAAGAAGAAGCTAACAGGCTAACGGGCAAAGCTAACTGCAGGCTAGCCCCACTTAAACAGTATTTACAGCCAAGTTTGAGTGAAAACAATGATCTCCATTGTGTAATTGGATGAACAATATTCCTCTGTCCCTTTGTCTTTTCTGTCAGCGTAGTATTTACTCTCACAGACAATGAATGAGTAAAAAAAACGCAACTTGCTACGACACCTGCAGTGGCGCTTATGGCCTCTAGGGGCAAGAGTTACTTAGTTCTGCTTTAACACAGGGAGGAGTTTGATTGTTTACTTTCAAATCTCTCCTCACAAAAAATCTGTTTTATCAACAAATCAAATTGTGCTTTGAGATCTTCTTGGAAGATTGAAATATTTGATCCTCAACAAGATTTGCCATACTAAGTCAAGTTCAAGTATAAAAAAAACATAAACTAAAAATCTCAGTTGTTTCCTTCATTAGGTCGATAATCGTGATTTTCGCTCACAGTAATCATGACTTAAACATTTGAAATGGTGACATTCCTTCTCACAATGACAGTATCCAGGTTCGATTTTTTGAAAAGTATGTGGTCTGACACATTTAGCCTCCCTGTCCCCGCTGTTATATACCGCCGCATTAATACCATAGCAGCAGTATATAACACATCGTCATATAGTCTGTCCGAAGGCGCAGCAGCTTTCTCTTTGTCCTCGCTGAAAGAGAGGTGAGCGCCGCTCTAAATGTCCACCTCTGTGCGCTCGCATTCATCATCCGCTGCTCTTCAAAACAACTGGAGGCCATCTTTCCCGAGCCCTGCCCGCGCCGTACTCCCCGCACCCATCCATCCCTCCCAAACCCCCACCCTCTCCACCGGCCGGGCGCAAAGTTCAGCCGCACGCTTCACGGGCGCTCGCCGACGACCACACAATGTCACGGGCTGAACTTTCTTTTTTGTCAATGAGAACAGAGCTTATTTTCGTGGTTATCGATCGCAGCCCAATGTAAACGCTGTAGCCGGGACAGGATAAATCGCCTGTCTCTTTCGTGAAGGGGGTGGGAGTGTCATGGCCGACCTCCCTCTCACCCCCTCCTTCGTCGATGGCGGTGTGGGGGGGGGGGGGTTGCGGGTGGGCTGAGTGAATCATCAATCAAGTGTTGGGGGCTACATCGGGCAGGTAAACGCTAGCCAGGAGAGACTTTTTATCTTTATCTTGGCATTTCACACACCACTAGGGCCGCCGCCGTGGACATTAGGTAAACCAACAGCAGTAGGAGGGGGGAGAGGAGTCTGGTCCTGGGGGAGGATGGGAGGGATGGCATGTACACATAGAAAACAGCGACTATTGCTTTACTGGAAAACCTCTCTGGATCATAATTAGAAGCATTTAAGGGCGTTTTAAACAAGTCATTTCTCAAATAGACTGTCATCGCCTTAACACATCCAAAAAAGCAACACAATTGCAGCAGCTATGCATTATGATCTTTCTTTACATTGGTGAAAATATCCCTGGGCCCTCCCCTGCCCTGGGGTAGAAAATGTAGGTTCACGTTTTAAAATGGTATAAACGATTTATATTGAGCTTTGGTGGTTATAGTGACTCTTTCAAAGTACATCAGTGTGTAATAATGGAGTACGTCAGGGTGGAATTTTGTCTCCACTTTTGTTCAGTACACTGTTTGATGACCTGTCTGTGAAGCGTAATGAATGTAATAGTGGGTGTCTTGTTGGTGATGTCCTGTGTAACAACAATCTGATGCACACAGATAACTTAGTACTGATCAGCCCTTACAGCGCAGGCCTGCAGAAGCTTTTGAATGTCTGCTCTTTTGATGGTGATGCATTTGATGTTAAGTACAATGCTCTAAAAAGCCACATAATGATTGTTAAAACAAAATAGGATCAGGAGCTGAAATGTTCCTCAGGCTACAGATGAGGTCCAATATCTCGGACACTATAGCACAAGTGATCTCTCGAATGAGGCAGAGGTGTAAACTGTATGGGCAGGCTAATGTATTGGCTCCACCAATGTCAAAATGGTATTGTTTAAAAGTTTCTGGTCGCCTCTGTATGCAGCGCACCTCTAACGCAGCTAGATAAAGAAGAGCATTTGAGTGTGGAAACCGAAGACGAGCTCGATCTGACTCTGACAAATATTTAGAACTTATGTTCAGGCTCGGGTCAGACTCGGACACATCAGATTCCACATTCTCCGTGTTCGCCCCGTTCCACTCCGCCACAAGCTCCACAGTTCAGACCGCACCAGACAGGACAGAGAACGGCAACTACTGTACATCCGGATTTTCAAAGTAAATACCCTCCGAACTGACTTTATTTTAACAAAAATGTACTATTTCACACAAAATAACATCAATATTTCCCTCTGTAGGATTTGTTATCACAAATTCAATCACACGACCCGATTAACCCTCTGTTGCTCTCATTCATGTAACTTTATTTCTGCCCCTCTCTCTCTCTCTGAGTGGACAAGCGGAGGATGTGAAATCCTCAGAATTTCCATACAAACAATATCCTACTGTGTCATTAGTAGGCTTATGAAAATATTGTGATTTTAATTGTGTCGGGCTCGATTCAGATTGGATCACTGCTCTGTCGGAGGAGGGCTGGTCTCGGACAGAAAATATCCCGATCCACACTCTAAAGCGCATGCAGGCTCTGACGGCGATGCAATGGCTCTTAGCGAATGCTATTGTAAGTACTGAGGCACAGCAGTGCAAGTGAGGTGTTAGTCTGATGAAAGACTATACATACAATGCCTTATACCAGCTAAGATCTTATTCCACAATTCACTAACTGTATCCCTGAGTATATTATGTGTGAATGTATGATGTAACTTTTTCTTTTTTTCACTTTTATTACCATTATTTTCTTTTTCTTTTAATACTGTGAACCACGATTACAAAATGTTGCTATTGACATACATTTTGGCAACACTATTTTAGGGTTAAATTCAAAGGCAACTTTAGTAGGTGTAATCCCCACCACTTTTTATCAAAACTGTAGTGTAGCTGCAGAGAGAAATTATATTTCTCTATGATTCAGGAGATGTTTGTCTAGTCTCTGAATCAAGAGTTGAGTTTTCAATTGTAGAATGAAAGAAAGAATTCTCAATAAGTCATCACTTTTGAAGTTTAGACATGACGACACTCCACCTCTTATCCAGACAGCTTCTTCAGCGCTGTACCAATTTTATGACCAAACTCAGTTGTGTTTGTGTAAACTCTCAGTCATTTCCAAATGCAGTTCTAGATCTACAATACTGAAGAAAACCACAAATGTCCTGTTGTGTACTTACTTATCTGGTGTGTTTTTGCAGGTCATCAGCGCTGACTCCGGAAGCTCCCATTTGCGAGAAAGCCCCAAATCCAAAGTGAAGAGCTACTGGACTGACAGCACCAGCAGCAAGAGTCTGTCCATCAGCCGCCTGCTCTCCCAAAACCTCTACGGCAAGGAAAACTTCACCTCCATCGACCTGGATTACGACTACCCAGAACCCTTCTCAAAGCAGGAGCACTGGAACTGGCTTTACAACACCTCAGGCTCTCCCCGCGACCCGCGATCCCGGACCAAGCGTAGGCCCATCGTCAAAACTGGCAAGTTCAAGAAGATGTTCGGCTGGGGAGACTTCCACTCCAACATCAAGACCGTCAAGCTCAACCTCCTCATCACTGGCAAAATCGTGGACCACGGCAACGGGACTTTCAGCGTGTACTTCCGCCACAACTCCACCGGGCAGGGCAACGTCTCCGTGGGGCTGGTGCCTCCGACCAAAGCCGTGGAGTTCCAAGTCCAGCCTCATCAGCAGTTCCACCACCCGGGCCACCACCATCAACACCCGCAGCAGCAGCAGCAGACCACTCTGGAGACCAAAGAGACCAAGCTGTTCAACTGCCGGGTGGAGTACGAGAAGGTGGAGAAGGGTACGCGGACGTCCCTGTGCTCCCATGACCCGTCGCAGAGCTGCCCGCAGGAGCAGACGCAGAGCCACGTCTCCTGGCTGTGCTCCAAGCCCTTCAAGGTCATCTGCATCTTCATAACGTTCCACAGCACCGACTACAAGCTGGTTCAGAAGGTGTGTCCGGACTACAACTACCACAGCGACACGCCCTACCTGCCCACGGGCTGACCGCAAAGCACAGGGATCAGCCGCGAAAGAGAGGGCCGCGAGGGTCAAGCCGAGCCACGTTTTAATAACAACAAAAAAGAAGAAATAAACTGGACTCTTGAAGAACAATGAACAAACAGTGTGCTCCACCGAAAAGACTCAGGAGTTTCCATTGGCGCATTGAGACGAACACTACTAGAGTTGCAACTATAGATTTAAGAATGGAGATGTGGTTTGGAGCCATATTGGGGAGGTCAGATTCAGGTCGATGCAGTTACGTATTGGTGTTAGGGATTGAGGTTTGTATTCAAATATGCACTTGACTTGCAATATAATATGTTTTATTACATGAGTAGAAGAAGTTACTAGTTTATGAATCCAACATGATGAAAGGAAAATCCAAGCAGATCAGTGGCTCTGTCCAGCAAGTATCAAACAAAAGTTTGAAAGGACATATCTGCACGTTTGTGAAAAGTACCTCTTTACTATGTTCCCAACGCCATCAAACCCAAGAAGCACAGGAACAGGAGAACAGGTAATTGGTGGAGCATAACCCTCACTGCCACCTTGACCTAACTGTCCATATGGATCATAGGTCACTTGGCTATAGAGAGTTGCATTGATAGTGAAAGGATCTATGATATGGCAATGTCTTTTGTGCACGCAGATTTGTTTAAAAGCCAACATCAATGTTTGCTAAAGCATGTGTCAACAACATAAATCAAAGCAGCTCTGCTTCTCCTCCTCCGCGGTGTTTACTCAGTATGTAAATACACACAGACAAAGTCACGCCCCTACAGCAAGCTCCGAAACCCACCTCAAACTAGTCGTTTTGAACCTAAAAGTTTACGCTTTTAAATATACTAATACTGCTAGCTTAAACATGGAGAGGCTACTTCGTGACTTCAACTGAACGATTCTGCACAAAAGTGAAAATCACCAATTTCCCCAAAAAAAACTGCCGACATGTGTCCCTGGTTCCCACGGCGGGTCACATTCATCAATTGAATTTGCCCAGTAAATCAAAACTTGATCCTATAAACCGTGACCACTAGATTTTTATTTATCTATTTATTTTATTTCAGTAGCTGAATAATTTAATTCAAGAAAATACTGTAATATATTAGTCATTATAATTTAAGTAACTCGAGTTACAAGTGCATTTAAATGGTTTGTATTGAAATGCCAAAAATCCCCCCAAATAAAATGCAGCCCCAAGTCAAGTAAGTCGGTGTATAAGATCTGCCGCTGTGTGCAGTTAACATTGTCAAAATAAACCATGAGAGAATGAGGAAACCTAAACAAAAGGACATCTCTGACTGCACTTTTAGTAATATGTAATATGTATTACATATCACATTTTTGAAACTGTAACTACTCAAATAGAATATATTACAATTTGAAAGTAACTTGTCCAACACTGAATAAAAGGATATTTAATCACAGATCTTACATTCTACCTTTCTTCAGCACATCAAAGGCAAAACAATGCATTCGACCCTGCAATAAGTTTTAATTTTGGCCAAGAAAAACAACTCCTGGAACTCCTGGTGTGAGCCCTATCAAGAGCTTATTGATTCATTGAAGGGCAATAATGTAACTTTTTTTGTGGAAGAAGGTTTATATTAGTGCACATTTGACCTTTCAGTGACCCAGTGGCTGTATGGGTGGTTAACAGGACGCCTTTACTTTCCATGCCGGTGTTTTTTTAGGGTTCATGGTTGGTTTTCATTGCTGATATACAGTGCCTTGCGAAAGTACTAATACACCTTGAACTTTTGCACATTTTGTCATGTTTACAACCCTAAACATAAAGATTTGATTTAGAATTGTTTACTGAAAGTTAACACACAAGTAACAGACAACTGTGAAGTGAAAGCAAAATGATACATGATTCTGTTTTTTTTTTCAAAAAATAGAAAAGTGAAAAGTGGGGCGTGCATAAGTATTCATACAGCATGACTTAATACTTTGTGGAACCCCCTTTTGCTGCAATAACAGCAGCAAGTCTTCTGGGGTATGACTACAAGGTTTGCACATGTAGAGACTGACATTTTAGCCCATTCCTCTTTACAAAACAACTCAAGCTCTGTCAAATTAGAAGGAGAGCGTTTGTGAACAGCAGTTTTCAGGTCTTTCCACAGATTTTCAATAGGATTTAGGTCAGGACTTTGACTGGGCCATTCTAACACATTAATATGTTTGTTTTTAAACCATTCCATTGTAGATTTAGCTTTGTGTTTAGGGTCATTGTCCTGCTGGAAGGTGAATCTCCGCCCCAGCCTCAATTCTCTTGCTGACTCCAGCAGGTTTTCCTCCAAAATGTCTCTGTATTTGGCTCCATCCATCTTCCCAACTATTCTTACAATCTTCCCAGTCTCCGCTGAGGAAAAGCAGCCCCATAGCATGATGCTCCCCCACCATATTTGACACTGGGGATGGTGCACTCAGGACGATGAGCAGTGTTAGGTTTGCTCCATACATAACGTTTTGCATTTGGGCCAAAAAGTTCAATTTTTGTCTCATCTGACCAAAGCACCTTCTTCCACATGGTAGCTGTGTCCTCCATATGACTTCTAGCAAACTTCAAACAGGATTTCTTATGGCCTCCTTTCAATAATGGCTTTCTTCTTGCCACTCGTCCATGAAGGCCAGATTTGTGTAGAGTACGACTTATAGTTGTCCCATGTACAGATTCCCCCAGCTCAGCGGCAGTACGTCACAGCTCCTCCAGAGTTATCTTGGGGCACTTGGTTACATTTCTGACCAGTGCTCTCCTTGTTCGGTCTGTTAGTTTAGGTGGACGGCCGTGTCTTGGTAAGTTCACAGTGGTGCTATACTCTTTCCATTTCTGAATGATGGATTGAACAGTGCTCCGTGAGATGTTCAAATCTTGGGAAATCTTTGTATAACTTAACGCTGCTGAACTTTCAGTAAAAAATTCAAAATAAAATCTTTATGTTTAGGGTTGTAAACATGACAAAATGTGCAAAAATTCAAGGTGTATTAGTACTTTCGCAAGGCACTGTAACTGTATCCATAGTTACCTGTACTTTCCATCCAGAAAACCTACCAGAAACCCCAAAGGCACCGTGCTAACCACCCACACAGCCACTGGGTCACTTAAAAGGTCAAATACGCACTAATCAACTCTGCTCATGGGGGTTGCACCACTTACTGAACTTCATTGATAAATCCATGTCAATGTTGTTGTAACTTCATCAGAGTAAACTTCACCCGTTCATGTTTGAAAGACAGGATCAGAAAGGTTTAAAGACGACTAATGGTGAATCATGTTCAAACATCTCCACGGCCTCCCCAACATGGCAGCTCCACAGGGACATCCAGTCTCCCTCCTGTATCTACGGCTGCAACGCTAACACTGTATGCATAACCGCTCGCACGGAACAACGGGGAACTGCTGATTGTATTTATGTAAATATTGTAACCAGAAAACAAAGCCCATCTCTTCTTCCGCTAATTGACTTGTTTATTCTGACGGAGCATTTCTGTCTCCATCATGCGTCCTGTCTACCGCTCGTAATCACCGCGAACACATTCCAAGCGAACGGGCGCGGTCTGTCAGCCCGCATTAGGCCCGGTCACGGCATACGTCCGGCTGCTGTTGCGGGGCGAGTTTTACGTCCGTGACGGCTCTGCCCGTGTGTGTATCGGTGAAGTTTGCGGACACGCCCACATTATAGCAGCTGTCAAAGAGAATCTGCATCACGTCTCCAGTGTCACTGATGAGGTGAGGAGAGGATGATGTACACTTATAATATTCATAGTTTTCAATTCAATGACATCACTTGTGAGGGAATGAACTCTGAATGAAGCTGTGGGTAACCGTGTCCGGGGCATCCCAGTCCTCCAAGTCTATGTAGGGTCAGGTGTATACAGCACCCGTCAAAAGTTTGGAAACACTTTTTATGTATCGGCTTTTCTGTGAAATCATTAAACTATTGTGCAAGAAATCTCTTCATTCAAGTTTTTTATGTCATTTCGTCCTTAAAATGATCATTCTTTTTTCCAGTGAAATAACTTAAAATATGTTTTATTTTAAATTCCCTTTATTCATGGCATTTCCTCAATGAGCTTCATAAGGTCGTCCCTGAAACAGTCTGTGAAAAACATTTCTGTGACGACATCGTGAAGCTCACTGAGTAACTGTCGAAAAGTGTGCAAAGCAGTAATCAAAGCAACAAGAATTGATTTCACATTGTTTTGTTTAAAACATGCTTCCATATGTGTTCATTCATAAATGGACGTCTTCAGTGAGAATCTACAATGTAAATAGTCTTGAAATAAAAGAAAACCAATACATAAAAAAGTGTTTCCAAACTTTTGACAGGTACTGTAGATCAGTGGTTCCCAAAAAGGGGTCGGGACCCCTTTTTGGGGGGTCGCAAGATGATTTTGAGACAATATTTAAATTTCTGACATTGAATTTTAATGTATTTTTGATTGAAAACTTAGTGAAATTAAGCCAAATATCAAAATACAGTATCCAAACTAACCACCATTAAACCATATATTAAATGTTTTGCACCTTAAATAATTATGAATGCAAATTACATTTTACAGCAGGGGGTCCCGAGTTTGGTAGTTGATTTGGGGGGTCACACCCTCAAAAGTTTGGGAACCCCTGCTGTAGATAAATCCGGACATGGTTTGGTGACATCTCTGGGTCAGGACTTACCTGTGCCATGTCATAAACCTCAGAAATATGAGCCAAAAGGGATTTTGTGGACATTAGTGTGTATTGGGGATGTCAATAAAATGACAAATGACTTGCAGCTTTCAATAATGAAATTGTAATTGTGGTTTTCAGGCCAGAGACACCAGGGGGAGATGAAAGACCCCCAATCATCCCATTAACACTTGTATTACCCCAGAGGGACTACGCAAAGGATTTATTAAGGTAAACAAGTTACTTAGTTCTGCTTTAATAAGCTGGTTATTAGTAACACAATCTGTAAAAATTCTAAATTTGCTTTGTTTTGGGGGATTCAAAACTCAATCAGACTAGGCATTAAAAGTATTTGTGATGAGGGAGCGCCACACTGTTTTGGTGATTTCCTGAAAAACCACGGTTCGTATTGTGAAATAAACATCGGAAAGGCATAGTTTAGTCTAAACTTAAAAGACATTAAGGGTTAACAGACTAACAAACTCTCAACACTGACCACTGCAAGTCATTTATTTTGTTTTGATTTTTACACTATTGAGTCAAAAATATTTAAAGATAACTCAAGGATTTTTTCATTTTCATATCTCCATTAGACTATTACTGGGACATTGATGAAGTCTCAATGATCCCACAACGTAAGAAAAATAAACTATGGAATTCAATTTCTAGTTGTATTCTTTTTTCAGCAAAAATGTGGATGTCGTGAATAAATGGCAAACTAGAGTGATCTAATGCTACTCTGTACATGTATTGTTATTTATTTGCTTCTGATGTGTGTGAACTGAAACAGAGTTAGTTGAATCTTTATCCAGGGGACAGTGCACCCGGTCAGACCTGAAGAGCTCATTTCCATCTGCGGTTTCGACGGCACAAAAAACAAATTGTTCCAGTGTCTGTGTTTCCGAGTGGCTTCATTCCAATGAGCTACACTGCTTCAATGCACCGTGCTTCAGACAGTGCAATGATGTCGCCTGAAAACTATGAATACGATGGTTATAGAGGCTCAAACAATGGCTACGTTTACATGGAGACCAAAAATCTGATCCTAATGTGATTTCTGGATTTCTCAGATTATTGAAGCGACATGTAAACTGCATATTCTGAAATATACATATCTGATATTCATATAATCTGATTTCTTTCTGATCCGTCATAAAGACAAAGATTAAACGATATTATGAAAAGACAGAAAATATTTTTGATTTAAAAAATAAGATGAAAACACAAAAGTTAGCCATTAAATACATCTCTAATTAGTTTGTGGAGAAAGTACAATGTGTTTCCAACGGTCGAGTGGTTAAGGCTGATGCACATATGCAGAATATTTCTCCATCCTCAGCGTTGTGAGTTTGAGTCCCAGCTCTTATTTTTTTCTGGTTAAATAGTCATGGCTCCATTCTCTTCAGCCACACATTTGTAATAGAAGTTGAAGCACAGTTTGTGCTACTTGTATTTTACTTTACTTTACTACAATTACTAAAGAAAATAAGACGCTGCTGATGGAGTTTGAACCAAACTAACACAAGACACTAACGCCACACGGAGCACTTTGACTCTGAAGTCCAAATATGGGGAACAATCAGCTCCAGCTGGTTCTGCAGCTGGGCCTGGGTTCAGTTGCTCGAAAATCCAAATCTGCACTGGCTCATGTAGAACCCGGAGTTTTGGATTCTCCGATTTCTGAAGAGAATGTAAACGCATCAGATCTTATTACTGGGTTATCTGATTACTTCAGTCATCTGATTTTTCTGGCAACGTAAACGTAGTCAATGTCACGGTGTTCTTCACGTCATCATCACTTCATGTGTCGTACAACCAAACTTTAGTCATCTCGTCCGCCTTTCTAAAGTCTGTACATGTCCGTCGCAGAGTCTTCCGGACTGTTTCAGTTTCAGTTCCCGAGCAGCGCTAAGCAATTATATCCTGCCCACTTCTCACCGCTGCCAGCAGAGGGGGAAAGACGCCAAATCCGAGCATTATCTGTGAAAAAACAGCACGCCAAACATTGTTATTCAAACTCAAGGCATTTTTTCAAGTTATAAAATGTGTTATTTATTTCAAAAAGACTGGAAAAAGTGGAACAATTTGAACTTTTAAGTGTTGAAGTGTCACTTCGGTTTTGCGTTTTATCTGGATTGGGTGTTTAATTAGCAAAAATACCAAGAGAAAGGTTATATTTTAGTGTTTTTTTTAAACGTTTCTGTCGATGTTCAGTCCGATGTTCAATAAGTTATGTATGTGTTAAAGTATTCTGTTTTTTTACGCTCAAATATAATAAACTCTGCTTTGCACTTACAAAACACGGACACAGCTGAAAATAAAGATGACTAACTTGTCTGTTTTCTGTCTGAGTCGCTCGCTTGAATATGGCAAAAGTTTCCAGCCTCACATCAGGTTTTATTCACTGTTAGGATCTTAGTCATGGCAGAGTAACAAGACGCTGCAGGTGAACAGGGAAAATGAATCAGCAAATAGGTTATTTCACTGTAGGTTACTGACGTAAATTAGAAACATGTTTTTTTGTAATGTTTTTATATTTGAATAGGGACACGTATGTTTAATGAGCTCATGTTACACACAACATTTAGTCAAAGTGAATTCTCTGTGAGTGTGTTTACATGCGCTCGAGTATCCTGGTTATGCCTGTTTGTTGATTAAATAAAGCATCCTGACTTCTCTTAAATGCACCCGCGATGTCTGCGCGGGTGCATTTAAAACCCCTGCCTGAACCGAGCACATTTTCTCCAGTTTGGCTTTACCCAAATCTAAAAGCTTCTGGAAAAAAGTGTCAAAATAGCAACAAAAATGAGACAAAAACAAGGATGAAAAAGCCACAAAAGTACAACAAAAAGATGACATAAAAAGCGTCAAAACTGTGTTTACATGTCGTTATATCCCAGGTACTGTTGCGTTTATACGATTAAAGACAAAACTGGAATATTAAAAACTTCCAAATAAATACAGAGAAACTCAAGCACATGTAAACACACTCGATGTTTGTCTCTAGTTGGGCCTTTTCTGTCATTTCATGTTTTTATATAATCATAATCATAATAATATTAATCAGGCATTTTATGTCAAAAAGATCTTGCCTGTATGTTTAATGATCAAATCAGTACAATGCTTAAAGCCAGGGTTAAATGTATGTATTTATTTTTGTTGTTGCAAAGATTTGGGATCGAGTTGTTATTTTCGTGACTTGAGACTGACTTGACCAAAGCTCCAAAAAGACTTGACTTGGAACTTGCTGTTTGTGACTTGAGACTTAACTTGGACTTGAGGCCAATGACTCTCAATGACTTGCTGTGATATTATATTTATTATTGATTTGAGTGAAACTGTTGACTGTTTGGTAATTAGCCACATGCTTTTTCAGATTTATGACACAGTCTAATCAATACAGTGCAAAAGGGCAGAAGGAAATGTGTGTTTCTGTGGATGCATTCAAAGTTTTCTACACTGAGTGCAGAGGTGAACATTCATAGACATGTATTAACAACAGGAAAACGTTTGAAACAATGGACTGTCGCTGCGGCGCAGACAGCAGGACCGAAGGCTGTGCGGAATCTACTTTGAGTAGGAGCGAATCCGACCATACAGGGGCTGGGGCATCACAGGGGAACCACTGACAGAAAAACTGTCAGAAACTAACAAAATAAAAACTATTACCTTTCAGACTGCATGGAAAAGCAGCTCATGTTTAAAAGTCTCTTGTTTCAATTTTTCTGAAGTCTTCTTTACTAAACATCTCCAGTTCAGTCAGGTTTGATGGTTTCTGAGCATGGACAGCCCGCTTTAAAGAGGCCTTTCCAAACCTTAAGTACTGTATTTCTCTGCAGACTTTTGCGCCTGGCATCTTCCACAAAGGAAATGATCATGTTTGGATTACAGAGTGTTGTCGGGGGGATTCCATGCGTCACCTGGATACCAAACATGTCAGTATTTGTGAATGGATAAGCGTTAGAAACACTGTTGGAGCGATTTCAGACAACATTCGAGAAAATGTCATCAAATAAACATCGTTATTATTTACTTTGACATTAAAACTAAAATGTTGTCACAGATCTAAAAATTGACCACTGTACAAACAAACAAAAATCAATGTTTACAGCTGTAGACCTTAGAACAAAGAGAAGAAAATAGCCCAAACCCAATCAGCGGGTCGCGCAGGAGTCACATAACTCTAACGACAATTGAATGGGGCGCCGCGGTGTTATCTCGTTGCGTCTTTGCGAGTGAATCAGCAGGTGAACTCCGGCTCCCTGCAAATTGAGGATGAAACTAACTCCCGCCGCTAATGACATTGGCTGCCGCAATTGGCCATTAAAGCTTCATTACATCAATTGGAAGGCGGTGGGACGGCGCAGTGCGGGGCATTTCGCGGAAATGAAGTCGGTGGGTAAGTGGAGCTTGTGCAGAGTCAACATACAACGCAGAAAGGATAAATTAACTCCTGTGTGAAAAGAGGAAAAACGGAGTAAGGAGACTCTGAATGTGCGCCTCTGGGCTCCGTGGGCCGGTCTCTTCAGAGGACCTGCTTATTGTCAGGTAAAAGCAGCCCGCATTAGACACGACACGGCTCGAAATGATCGTATTTTTAAAAAAAAGGGAAAAAAGACAGATCTTTGTCATTTTTCCACAGATGGAACTGAGCAAAGCTGTAACGGAACACTTAAACCAGTTAAAGAAAGTCAAATATAACCAGTCAAATAATTACAGCATGGCGGCCATTTTCCCACGCAGTGGCGTAGCAAGGGCACCAAAGGGCCCCAAGCAAGAATGTCAGTAGGGGGCCCTCCGGCTGCCGTCCTGTGTACTGCGCACTGGGAGAGAGGACGTCATTTGGGCAGGAGCTGGTCACCTGACATTTCCCATAATGCAGTTCACTGCATAAGTTTCCCTCAGAACAGAAGGCAGAGGTTCTTTAGGTCATAATGAGTGTCACAATAAACTGGTTTCACTATTAGAAATATAATCTGGTGGAGACATGAGTAAAACGTCTGTCCACTGCTCATTATAAGTTAATATTAGAGAACTATGACTCAATAAAGCATGCAGCAGGATGGGGATCAACAGCGCCAGAGTGTGTTGGTGGAGAGATGGTGTAATTGCAGCTCCAAAGTCTTTAGGAAGACTGTGAATATCAAGCGTTGGATGCAAGCTTACAAATAACAAGTTTGTGGGAGCCCTTCGCCTCTGTCCACGCGTATTCATTCACAAATACTGGCTACTGGCTATGTTTGGTATCCACGTGTAGCATGAAATGCAACTGACGTGAAGCTGTAATCCAAATAATGAAATGGTCATTTCCTTTCTGGGAGACAGCAGCGGGAAAAGACGGGAGAAATTTGCACACGCATGTGCAGAAGTTACACAACTTTGGGCCTGTTTAGTAAATATGAGGTTTTCGTTCTTGCAACAGCATCTCCACTTCAGTCGCTCCTACAGATTCCAAATTCCTGGTCTGAGCTTTGAACCCAAAAAACAAGGCAAAATTTGAATTGTTACAGATTTTAGCTCATTCATCCCAATCCCCACAACATCACCATTTAGTTAAAGAGCAACTAAACACCAAATCAAGTTTTTGTTACTGATAAACTGTCTCAATGGGTGTCTCATAGTGTTGTCCACTGGTCCCTGACATTATTCTGACATTATAGCGCAAACATGTGTTAAATCCTAACTTTGGCCTGAAAACGAATGGGTTGCGCCCCCTTCAGGGTAAACTCTGCTACTAAATTAGAATTTCCTGATTGGCTGGAGACGTGTCCACGGCCTCCACAGAACGTCATAAGCCGCACCAGCTCCACACATCGTCATCAGGTGCTGCCCATTGTCCTGCCCCTGTACCTGTGGTTTATAACCAAGTCCCTCCCACGTAATCAGTCTGCTGTGATTGTGCCAATGCAAAGGCCCACACACTCACCCCCCGCATGTCACCCCCAAAATTCAGAGACCGCCTCTTTCGTGGACATTTTTGACTTTTGTTTGTGGGTGGAGAAAGGCTTTGGCACGCACGTTTAGGTACTCTTTAAATTATTGTCCATCTGTCCATTATTTAGATTTCGTCGCTGCAAATATCGGTACTTTTTATGCATTAAGTGCCTTTTTATACGAAGACATGACAGAAACCTTGCCATACATTTTCTCATATTTAGATCAGTAATCTACAGCTAAACATCCAAATTGATATCTCTAAATATTTTTTCCCTATCACCTGCAGCGTCTCACCTCATACTCCAAACATACCTCGACAAAGCGGTGTAAAGTAGTTGTCTGAAAAAAACGTATTACATATTGGACCTTAAAACGGTTCTAATTTCTTATTCAAAAGTTGTGCCTCTATGTGATTAGTTAATTAGATAATATAACTCTTGAGGCTCAAATCTATATAAAAAATAAATTAAAAAAACAGCCAATTTTTCAGGGTTTCTGCGAGACACTGAAGGTCACCAAATGAATTGTCCCAAAATCGAGGCTGGAAAGCTTTAAATTGGATTCAAACTGGCATTCAATCTACAATTCTTTAGAAAATTACAACATTGCTCAACATTTTTTACATCACAAATACCAAAATGATGAGACTGACCACTTTTTTTTTTTTTTTTTGCTGAAAAGTTGCCTGTTTTATCCAACAGATCCCACAGATTCGGCTTCCGAAAAAAAAAATCCAATCACGTCAACGCTGCCTAAGGAATAAATGAACACCAGAGCGAAAAGAGTAAAAAAAATCCCTGCGACGTGCGCCTCGAGGCTCCATGGGGCCTGTCTCTTCAGATTCACCGCGTCTTGTCTGTCTAATGGCGGCCCTGGATGACAGCCAGAGCTCCGGCGCGGGGACTCTTCGGCATAACGGGGGGATTTACGAGCGAGAGGAACGAGGCTGGCAGGAATCTCTGGAATCACCTGACTCGTTTAAATTGAGAGTGTGTTTCTGTCGGCCGGTGACTAATGCGGCCCATCGCGCTACGAGTCCACTTCTTTCATCTCAATAAAAACATCTCCGCAGATCAGAGCCCAATGCCGGCGATGGGGATTCGGGGCTCTCTCCGTCTATGGGAAGCATGGAAAAAAAACAAAAAAAACACAGTCCTTTTCCTGGGTTTATACCAGTGGAGGTCTTTCTACAGACCTTTGAACATCTTTCCACACTGACAGAGAAGATGTTGACCTTCGTGACCGTTTTTGTTTCATGTGGATGTGGCCCAGACAGATATTAGCTGTGAACCGAGTAGAAAGAAATATCACTCTAGGGCAAGGCCACTGGGCGGGTCATTAGGGAACCAGCAAACGTATTCATATTTTTGGGATGAATAAATGAAAAATGTATTACCGTCATTGCTCAAATGGAAATAAACAATTCCAGGATTTTAAAGGGGGGGTATTATGTAAAATGGACTTTTTCAAGCTTTATATCATGTTATTATGTCATTCCCTCATTAAACACATGCCTGGAGTGTTGCCTTGGCTCATTCACATATTTTTGAATAATCAGTAAAACTTAGACGGCAGCCATTTTAGGTGTAGCTATGCCTCAGTCCTCCTAGGAACGCCCCCACCTCCTGGAGACGCCTCTGGACCTTTCGTCACCAGCCAAGCCACCAACCACTGCTCCTCAGCTCAGCAGAGCCCCCTCCCCGCACAGTAGTGTTGTTTAGATGCCACAGCAGTGTGCTGAAGGGGGCGTGTCGGAAAGCTTCTTAAAGAGACAGAGGCCTATTTCAAGACGTTCAGTACAGCCATTTTGAGAGAGCAATTTTATTCAAGGCAGTTATTTTAATTTACTGCATATACAGACCAACAGAAGGTTACGTCATCATTGTAGTATGCTATAGACTGGTGCTATGTGATTGAAAAAACCATAATACCCCCTCTTTAAGCTCCCTTCAAAACTGCAACAGCAGCAGATCCAGTATTCGAACTCTCACTGTGACTAACACTTTAGTCCTTTAGTCCTTAGTACTTTAGGCCTTTAGTCGCACTGATGGCGTCTAAAGGCCTTTCCAGCTCTATTGTATTATTTTGAAGCTAAGCCCACATCGGAAGCACATGGCTACTTAATATGCGTAAACATAAGGATGTATTTTAGCGCTCCCGTCACAGCTGTTGGACTGATTCCACCAAAGTTCTGGCTCTTAATGGAATCCCGGCAGAAGTGAGGAATTCTCTGTAACAATGATGTTTATAGCAGGGGCAGAGCCTCTTCAGTGAGAGGATAAGCTGCTGTGGACGTTAGCACATTAGCCGGTGCGCCATGATAAGCCTATTACTAAGACTATGCTTATTTGTTATGGGAAATCGCCAGTGGACCACACCAGATTGTTTAGTGGGCCAGATCTGGCCCCCCGGCCGACAATTGGACAGACCTGCTCTATAGGCTCTGTATGTCTTGATGTCACGTGAACACAACCTACTGTGTACAATAGGTGATTTTTGTAAATGTGCTTTATAAAAAACTTTTGACCTGGGAGAATTCTGTTTCAGTCGGAGCAGGTGCCAGTACAACTATGTGGGAGAGAAAGTTTTTTTTAAAGAAATTTCCAAAAAGAGAATTTCCAAATGTTTCCCCTGATCATTATTTGACAGTGATTGGATTCACTCACCTGCTGCATGATTCTTATGGCTGAAAGTCCTACAACATCAAGCTCATGTTTTTTGGGACGAAATAATTTGACCATAGTTCATATGTGCTCGAGGAGAGGACTTTGAACTTTGTGACAGTTGTTGTTTTATGTCAATTGGCCCATGAATTACAGAGAAATTGGCCATGAACTTATACTAGAAATCTGCATAAAGACAGTTACCATAGTTACCAGCATGGGATTTTCAGCTGCTCCACCTCAATTTTAAACTATAGGCTCTTGTTGTGATGTCACCAAAACTGCATTGAGAGTGTTTTAGATCCTAATTGATGTTTTTGTTCTTACCAACTCAAAAAAGCTGTAATATTTAAAAATAATAATTGTCATGCATTCTCCTTATTTTCCAAGAAATGGCTAACAGAATAGCCTTTTAAAGAGATTCAAGACCTTAACTATGGCCCGATTCATTTAATGTCTTATACAATATACTGTAGGTTCTCAGTCATGCAGGTCAACAGAGGTAAATAAAAACAACTAGACTGACTTTATAAAAAAAAGGAGTGTTGTTCCCATCCTCAGATGTTGTCTGTTTCCTTTACTTTTTTGGAGTTTTTGGAGTTTTAATGACGTTAAATGTTTGAATGTCCTGCAGAAACCCTGTTTTTGTCCAGTTATTGTCGTTTTAATTCAAGTTGACAAATGAAGTGAGAGACCCGGCTCAGGACCCCAGATTGACCTGGAGCGCCCTCTGAAGGCCTCAATGGGAATGCCACAGGAGTACAAGCTTTCCGGCTAATGGCGTGCTAGCAAATCGATGTTTATATCCAGACGTTTTGTTCCATAGCACACAGGATTCTTTCAAAAGTTCATAGTAAAAGGTCTCGGCCGGCTCTCTGAGATGAACAGATCCCCAAATTCGGCTCCTTGTAAAGAGCCGTAATTCCCCCCACGCCAGCCGCACGCTGAGGGGGCGGAGCCGTCTAAAATGGCACGGAGAACCGTGGGAGTTGCTCGGTGCTCCCGGAGTAAACAGATGACTAACCGGCGGCCTTTCATCCGTCTGCAGAGGTCCGCGCCGGAGGGGTGACATTTAACCGGATTACGGGGTTGTGGGTTCAATCCTCGGAGTGTCAGAGGTGCGTGGCAGTGTAATTAGGTTTCCAACACTCCACCCGAGGGACAAATAGAAACCTTTGCGTGTAGCATCACAGCTGAAAATGCTCCGCACTTACATTAGAGAGAGTCAGTCAGGGAAGATGTGCCGGCACTTCTCTGGATTGGACTCTTTTTAAAGCTTTATCACGTGTGAGTCTGTTTCAAATGACACCATCTTAAATCCAGGGAGATGATTTTTCAGTGAGAGAGGGAGAATGAGGCAGTACCGCATCTTCAGACTGTTTGGTCTAGACCGGCCCTGTGGTCTGGGGGCTGCAAACTGCATTTGGCATTTATTATTTCACCTGCTGTGCTAAAAAGTATGGAAAAGTAACTCTTAGAAAAGCCAAAGCTGAGAGAAGTGGAAGATTCCACAGTTACCATGGAGATGCGCCATCTTTGCAGCTGTTAGCATACATTACCATTGACTAACATTAGCTAAAAACAGTATAAAAGTGGAGAAAAAAGCCATGGAACAACTCCGTTAGCTGCTGAGTTACTGCTGGTAAATACATCTAACACACTGTGGCGTCCAAGTATTTTAATGTGAACAATAACCCCAGTATTTTAACTTTTAAAATCTCCATTAGTTTACAATTGCTGCTAATCCCATAATGCATAGCGATATGACATCACATTCCTGATCTCTATACTTTAAGATTTCCTCCTTAGCTCTGTCCTGTATGGTCTTCCTCTCCTCCCTCTGACACTGCAGATCTCCAAACATCTGGTCCAGTGCTGTCTTCTTCTTAGGAGGCCAATGATCTATGGTCTTCTTTAGGGTTGAAAAAGTATCCGCACCTTTTATCTTTTCGACATTAGCCACGCTATGGACCACAAACATAAAAAGGTGACACACAATCGTGAAGTGAAATGAAATTTATACATGATTTTGAACTTCTTTTTAAAATAAAAAAAATGAAAAGTGGGGTTTGCAAAAGTACTACAGAGCTGGAAATAACATTATTGTCACTGGACTTTTATGGCTGTGAGGTGGATGTTATGGAAAGATATTCATATTTTGTAAAACAATTGTTGTTGTAAATATTGTGTATATTAGTTCTCAGTTGTGCAGATTATTGTTGTAAAAGAAAAACGTTTTCAGCTTCTTTTGCACCCGTAAAAATTTCAAATATCGAATAGAAAGGGGGTGGGACTAAATTAAGTATCCATATCCCTTTCCTTCAGTGCAACCAATTGCCTTCAGAAGTTGAATGATGATTTCTTAATGATCACATGGTGACCTAGCCTGGTTTTACCATACCTTCATACTATTTCGTTTCATACAAGGGTCTGGATCTTTACAATTGAGCTCCGTTATCAGGTGGGAGGGGTGAACTCCTTTGAAACGATTGGATCTGAGTTTTGCTAGCGTTTGGTCGTGACGTATGTAATGCGCCCGAGTGAGTGAAGCAGCCATCATAACTCTATCATCAATCAATCAATCAAACTTTATTTATAAAGCGCTTTTCATACCGAAAGGTATCACAAAGTGCTTTACAGATCATTTAAAACAATACGCCCCACATCATACATCCATACACACATACATACTGTATATACAGTACATACACATACACACACACACACACATACACATACACACATACACATACATATATATATATATACATATATACATACATACACACACACACACACACACACATACACATACATATATACATATATACATACATACACACACACACACACACACACACACACACACACACACACACATACATATATATATATATATACATATATACATACATACATATATATATATACATACATATACATATATACACATACACATACAATATATCATTAGGACTAAATGAATAGATGTCAGTTAAAAGCTAAGCTAAAAAGGTGGGTATTGAGTCTGCTCTTAAATACATGAACGTTCTCTGTGGTCCTGAGCTCCTCCTCAGGTCGTTCCAGAGGCGAGGGCCATAATATTGGAAAGACTCCTCGCCGTGAGTCTTTCTGTTGACTTTAGGAATAACTAGGAGACCCCTGCCAGAGGAGCGAAGGGGCCGCGAAGGTTCATAAGGTAAAAGCAGTTCTGAAAGATAAGAAGGACCAAGACCATTAAGACATTTAAAAACCATTAAAAGAACTTTAAAATCGATCCTGAAACACACAGGGAGCAGGGCATTACAGTAGTCGATACGACTGGTGATAAAAGCATGCATTAGCGTCTCCGTGTTGGCCCGAGAGAGAATGGGGCGGACTCTGGCTATGTTCTTTAGATGGTAAAAACCTATCTTTGTGATATTCTTAATGTGTGGAATAAAAGTCAGCTCAGAGTCAAAAATCACACCAGGTTCTTCACCTGTGAGGAAGGATTAAAAGAGGATTAAAAATAATTGCGTGGTGCTCGAAACTCGTGTATTGATCGAATGAAATGGGTTTGGTGGCAAGAGTGTTTATGCTTATAGAGGCAGTGCCACCTCCCCTTTTTCCATTTCTGGTTGAAAAGGCACTGCTAAAATTAGGTGGAGAGGCCTCAGCAAGAACGGCATTCGCATCCGCACCCAGCCAGGTTTCAGTTAGAAACAAACAATCAAGATTATTATCTAAAATCAAATCATTTACAATAAAAGACTTATTCGGCAGAGAGCGGACATTTAATAGAGCCATGTTCACTGTGGTAGGGGACGGAGTATCTAAGGAACTATGTGATGACTGAGCTTTGGTGATAGGTCTGAGGTTATTAGTATTAACAGTGCGAGTAGTCTTACCTTTGGTGCGCTCTCTGCTGATAAAAACAGGAATATCCGTTATGATAGAGTTAATATCCGTTAACTCTATCATAGCTCTATCATAACTCTATCATAACTCTATCATAGCTCTATCATAACTCTATCATAACTCTATCATAACTCTATCATAACTCTATCATAGCTCTATCATAACTCTATCATAACTCTATCATAGCTCCATCATAACTCTATCATAACTCTATCATAACTCTATCATAACTCTATCATAACTCTATCATAGCTCTATCATAACTCTATCATAACTCTATCATAACTATCATACTTATCATAACTCTATCATAACTCTATCATACTCTATCATAACTCTATCATAACTCTATCATAACTCTATCATAACTCTATCATACTCTATCATAACTCTATCATAGCTCTATCATAACTCTATCATAGCTCTATCATAACTCTATCATAGCTCTATCATAACTCTATCATAACTCTATCATAACTCTATCATAACTCTATCATAACTATATCATAACTCTATCATAACTCTATCATAGCTCTATCATAGCTCTATCATAACTCTATCATAACTCTATCATAGCTCTATCATAACTCTATCATAACTCTATCATAGCTCTATCATAACTCTATCATACTCTATCATAACTCTATCATAACTCTATCATAACTCTATCATAGCTCTATCATAACTCTATCATACATAACTCTATCATAACTCTATCATAACTATATCATAACTCTATCATAGCTCTATCATAACTCTATCATAGCTCTATCATAACTCTATCATAACTCTATCATAACTCTATCATAACTCTATCATAACTCTATCATAGCTCTATCATAGCTCTATCATAGCTCTATCATAACTCTATCATAACTCTATCATAACTTATCATAACTCTATCATAGCTCTATCATAACTATCATACTCTATCATACTCTATCATAACTCTATCATAACTCTATCATAACTCTATCATAACTCTATCATAACTCTATCATAACTCTATCATAACTCTATCATAGCTCTATCATAACTCTATCATAACTCTATCATAACTATCATAACTCTATCATAGCTCTATCATAACTCTATCATAACTCTATCATAGCTCTATCATAACTCTATCATACTCTATCATAGCTCTATCATAGCTCTATCATAACTCTATCATAACTCTATCATAACTATATCATAACTCTATCATAGCTCTATCATAACTCTATCATAACTCTATCATAGCTCTATCATAACTCTATCATAACTCTATCATAACTCTATCATAACTCTATCATAACTCTATCATAACTCTATCATAACTCTATCATAGCTCTATCATAACTCTATCATAACTCTATCATAGCTCTATCATAACTCTATCATAACTCTATCATAACTCTATCATAACTCTATCATAACTCTATCATAACTCTATCATAACTCTATCATAGCTCTATCATAACTCTATCATAACTCTATCATAACTCTATCATAACTCTATCATACTCTATCATAGCTCTATCATAACTCTATCATAACTCTATCATAACTCTATCATAACTCTATCATAGCTCTATCATAACTCTATCATACTCTATCATACTCTATCATAGCTCTATCATACTCTATCATAACTCTATCATAACTCTATCATAACTCTATCATACTCTATCATAACTCTATCATAGCTCTATCATAGCTCTATCATAACTCTATCATAGCTCTATCATAACTCTATCATAACTCTATCATAGCTCTATCATAACTCTATCATAACTCTATCATAACTCTATCATAACTCTTCATAGCTCTATCATAACTCTATCATAGCTCTATCATAACTCTATCATAACTCTATCATAACTCTATCATAGCTCTATCATAACTCTATCATAGCTCTATCATAACTCTATCATAGCTCTATCATAACTCTATCATAACTCTATCATAGCTCTATCATAACTCTATCATAGCTCTATCATAACTCTATCATAGCTCTATCATAACTCTATCATAACTCTATCATAGCTCTATCATAACTCTATCATAACTCTATCATAACTCTATCATAGCTCTATCATAACTCTATCATAGCTCTATCATAACTCTATCATAACTCTATCATAACTCTACAATCTATCAACTCTTTGCGCATTCCTTGCGCATTCCAAGGCTTCAATTTTAATTTCTGGATATTTGGGAGCCGAGCCAGGAGGGATTGAAGAGCATCTATTACTTTTGTATCCGCCGCCATGCAAATGCTTGACGTCACCTACAACACCCGCCTCCCCCGCTCGCTGAATGGTCGGTTGAAATTCAACCGATGTACCGCGGCCACTGAGATCAGACCCAGACGTACATATAGGGAAATTATAATTTACGGATGGCTAAGGCAAAAAAAAAAAAAAAATCGCTCATAGTTAGTGGTTGTGTGAAGCCATTTATGGTGAAACAACTAAGTTTGCTATTTTTTAAATAATAATGAAAAAAGAAAGTACCAAAATGATCCTGAGGTCAGGAGACTGAGATGGCACTAACAGGACCTTCATTTTATTCTGCTGGAGCCACTGGCATCAGCGAACCACCTCCATATTTCACAGTAGGTATGGGGCACTTTTCATCATCGGCCATCATTGGCCTTGTTGACAACAAAAAAGTCTCCTGACCTCAATATCATTGAACCACTGTGGGGTTTTGCAGTTCATGCAAAACAGCCCAGGAATTTACAGGAACTGGAGGCTTTTTGCCAAGAAGAATGGACCGCTTTACCATCAGAAAAAATAAATAACCTTCTCCACAACTACCACAAAAGAATCCAAGCTGTCATTGATGTTAAAGGGGGCACTACACAGTATTAAAAAAAACTGGGGTATGTAAACTTTTGGTACTTTCTTTTTTCATTATGATTTACAAATAGCAAACTCAGTTGTTTCACCATAAATGGCTTCACACAACCACTAACTATGAGTGAAAAAAAACGTTTTGTGTTGTCTTTCAAATTCTTTGAAAAATAGTCAAAAGATCAAAAATTCTGCCAGGGTATGTAAAGTTTTGAGCACAACTATATGTCTAAAATGTTTAAAAGTAGAGGTCTGATGTTCTGTGGGTCCTGAAGGGTGGTACAATAAACACTTTTCACTTGCATTGGCAAATATGAGGAACCATAACCATAACTCAGGACCGCGCCAACGGAGGGGTATAAAAAGGCGACTGATGGAGCTTGTGGAGTAGACTTATTGAGATTGGAGCAATCTGCTCCAAATATTGATCTGATTTTCATAGATTTCGCTGTTTCTATTATGGGTCGACATGGCGCAATAGTTCACTCCTCTGGTGTGACCATAATGGTCAAAACTCCTGGTGGTCCCGATGGCCAGTCCAGCCCTGTCTGTAGCTCCTCCCTATTAACAATGTCACTTTTGGGGAAAGCTCTTCATTGGTTAATGCGCCACGAATTTGACCAACAGTTCAAGCTTCATCAAAGCGTCTGCCGCTTTGGGCGCTCTGTCTGCCTCGTGTCAGACTGAGCGCTCCATCACGATGCCTTGGATGCTCTCATACGTTTAAACCTGACGTCCCTGGCACTCACATTGTGCTCGATCTTGATGCACCTTAAGAAAACGTCTGACAAACATTCCTTTAAATGGGGTATAGTGCAAAATCGACTTTTAGCGACCAAATCTAAATAATGGTTTAAACTTATGGTTTTATTTTGTTTGTATATTAGTTACTAAGATTTTTTCAGAGGGGACTTTGGATCTTCTTTAGTTTTCAAATGAGCTAATCATAAGTGGGGGAAAAAACTACAATAATTACAATTACAACAATCTAATTTAGTTTTTGCCTTGGTTTTTTTGTGCTGAATAAATCAGGCTGGAAATTAGATAATAAAAAAATCCCTCTAAAAAAACCTTCAAAATATAGTTTAGACCAAGACTGAGAGGTTTGGAGGCTATGTCGTTGCATGAGTGGAACAAAAACCTAATTTAGAGAAAACCAGCCAGAAAATGTTGTGCCGAGTGTGTATGTGCGACACATTTCTCCGCCCCTCCATACTGGGTGTCTCGAAGAAGGAAAAATACCATATTTGGATTATAGCGTAATCCTGGGCACCCTTCTCTAGCCTGGCACGAGCCAGACTGATCCTCCATGTTCAGAGATACATGGGGATACAGTCTGGAATTGTGCGATTTGAATCTCACTGACTCCGGCAAAACCAAGACGGGAGGCGGGAGTTAACAGTGCGTCATCTTCCGCGCTAGGATTTCCCATCAAACACCTGTGCTCCTCCGGGCCGTCACCAAAACAGTGAAGATGGCGGCCACGACACAACGATCTTTTACCAGTGCCCTTTCTTCTGTTTTAAATGAGCTGGACTTAAAGCCACAGAAGAAGCTGCTCTGAGGACTTTCACCGCAACATTTACTCCACTGCACATGTGGACTACAAACAATCATGGACGTAAACACAAAGCGTAAGTCGCTTTGTGTTTGATTGGTTCACTCTTGTTCAAACTGCGATCTTTAGTCCCGCCTCCAGTCTCCATTTGGAAATTGCGTCCTATTACCACAATTCCAGACTGTCCTTAAAGAGTACCTAAACGGGCGTGCCAAAGCCTTTCCCCACCCACAAACAAAAGTCAAAAATTGCCACGAAAGAGGCGGTCTCTGAAGTTTGGGGGTGACATGCGGGGGGTGAGTGTGGGCCTTTGCATTGGCACAATCACAGCAGACTGGCCGTGGACACGTCTCCAGTCAATCAGGAAATTCTAATTTAGTAGCAGAGTTTACCCTGAAGGGGGCGCAACCCATTAGTTTTCAGGCCAAAGTTAGGATTTTACACATGTTTGCGCTATAATGTCAGGATAATGTCAGGGACCAGTAGACAACACTATGAGACACCCATTGAGACAGTTTATCAGTAAAAAAACTTGATTTGGTGTTTAGTTGCTCTTTAATAAAGTCAGTCTGGCTTTATGCCAGGCTAACCCTCCGCAGGACACGTGGATGTGAAATATATCTCCGCCTTGCCAGCGACAAAACATCATAAAATAAGCATTGTACGGGATAAGTTTTGTCATTTTTGTATTCATAAAAACAAAGACGTTAAGGGAGGAAACTGGCAAAATATCTTCACTTCGACCACCTGCCGTGTCTCAAATGTTTTACCCGGCAACCTACTTCCTCTGCGCTCTCTGCTTGTCTCCGTTACTGCTCACCTCGCAAACATTCACACCAGTCCGCTCCCCGTCATCGCAAACCTCACTCTTTCACACGCTGCTCTCACATCAGAACAACGGGCTCTTTTCAGCGCGGCCCGCAACGGCGCGCTCATCAAACCTCTTTGCACCCCGTGTGTTTTTATGTGCGAAGCCCCCCCGCCCATCTCTCAGAAAAAAACCAGCGCTGCCTCTTGTCTTAACATAATGTGCTAATAGAGTGCGGATGCGGGCGGGACCTCCAGCTTCACAGAGAATCACTGAAAATGAGATCGGCATTATCTCGTCGACAATGATGTTTACGACGCGACCAGCCATTAGCACAATTAGCCGCCGCGTTCAGGTTTTCATCCGCTGTACCTTTTATTCAAAAATATTTTGCGGCGGAGGCAAAACAAGCAGCGGGATTGCATTAAATAGAGCGTGAACTTAATTTTCCACGGCGCCGCAATTCATCCGATTCATGGCGAGCTTAATAGTATTGTTCATTTGTATTTAGGGCAAGGGAAGCGAAGAGTTCGGGGGGAGTGCGGGTCTACCTGCCGACTGACTGGGGGGCATTAAGTCTGACTAATGAAATGACTCTATCCTCCGTGGCGTTTTTTAATCTATTCGCAGCAACCAAAAAAAAGTAATTGACAAGCTCAGTAGTAGGAGCGCAGCGGGGATAGCGGAGGAGAGCTCCAGCACCAAAGGACAGCTGTCACTAAAGCAATTAAAATGACAAAGGTTAATTAATTCGGGGCCGTTTTTCAGCTGATATGAGACGGTTTTCATTTGCCGAGTGAGTAATAGTGTTTAGAGGAGGGCAATTTATTTGTGGATGAGGCGGGGATGGGAGCCGCCGCTGCCTGATAGACAAGGTAATGTGTCAATAGCCCGGGACGGCGGCCGCGGGACGAGGGAGCAGGTTTTGTTTTGTGTAGCATGATGTGCGTTCCAAAGGGTTAAGGCGAGGGAGGCAGCAGCTGAGGTGGGTAGTTACATTTACAGTAAGTGGAAGTCAATTTAATTACAGACACTTGTAAAAGCAGTTCATCACACAGTACTAGTAAAAATACTGTATGCGCCAGTGAAGCAAATATTTCTGCACTTAGAAAAAAACCTTCAAACAGGCAATTGCTTAAAGCGCAAATGGGTCATTCCGTGTGGTTTCACCCACAGCCTCCCAGGTGACCCTCTCAGATTTGGATGAAACTTTTTTTTTTTTTTAGACAATTTACAAAACAGAGAGTTGCAACCACCTTTTCTGCTCCCGGGTGCTTTTTGTGTTTGTGAGCACCTTTAAAGGGGGGGTATTATGTAAAATGGAGCTTTATAAAAGCTTTATATCATGTTATTATGTCATTCCCTCATTAAACACATGCCTGGAGTGTTGACTTGGCTCATTCACGTATTTCTGAGTAATCAGTAAAAACTTAGACGGCAGCCATTTTAGGTGTAGCTATGCCTCAGTCCTCCTAGGAACGCCCCCACCTCCTGGAGACGCCTCTGGACCTTTTGTCACCAGCCAAGCCACCAACCACTGCTCCTCAGCTCAGCAGAGCCCCCTCCCCGCACAGTAGTGTTGTTTAGATGCCACAGCAATGTGCTGAAGGGGGCGTGTCGGAAAGCTTCTTAAAGAGACAGAGGCCTATTTCAAGACGTTCAGTACAGCCATTTTGAGAGAGCAATTTTATTCAAGGCAGTTATTTTAATTTACTGCATATACAGACCAACAGAAGGTTACGTCATCATTGTAGTATGCTATAGACTGGTGCTATGTGACTGAAAAAAGCATAATACCCCCTCTTTAAAGAGCTGTAGCTCAGCAATGGAATGATGTACAGGGCTACAATTCGGTTTGTGCCATGTCTACTAAACATAGTTCCAGGAACAATCAGCAAACATTTTCTAGATTGTACAGTTTTGGATTTACAGGTTGCTAAAAATGGCAATTTTTGAATTTCTGATTTTCCCCCCCAAAATGTCAGAAGCTCTAGAAAAGAAGTGTATTCAGTGATCATCTTCATATTCTAGGTTTTAGTTTATTAGGTGAATAATGAGGACAATGTAGTGCTTTGAGAAACTTGGTAATACAGGCTTGTAAAGTGCAATAAAAGTGTGCCATTATAGCGCCTTTCACAGACATGATCACAAAGCTGTATGTATGTAGCTTTAGTTTCCCCTGGGGCAGACTAACAGAAACACAACAGCACACATCTCCACCAACAGTCTCACTGACTTCCACCATTCATACATCATTCATCCTGGCCTATTGTACATGTTTTTAGTGGTAAGGGAAACTGTACCCGGAGGAAAGCTCAGACACGGGGAGAACATCCACACAGAAAGGCCCCGTCCAGGTGAGAATTGAACCTCGGGACCTTGTAGCTGTGAAGCACAAGTGCTAACCACCGTGCCACTCTAGTGATCTCTGTCAGACACCACCATGGCACTGTCCCTCAGATCTATTGAGAATGATGATGATGATGCTGTATTGTGCTTTACAAGCCTGTGTCACAGGTTTGTCAAAGTGTTACACTGTGGTCATTAGTCATTCACTCCACACTCGGTGGTGGTAAGTTACTGTTGTAGCCACAGCTGCCCTGGGGCAGACTGACGGAAACAAGGCTCCGCCACCAGCCACTCCGACCATCACACAAACACTACATTCACACAGGCGAAACAATTTGCACCAGCAGGAGCCGGGATTGGAACCTCCAACCTCTCAGTTGTCATCTGAGCAATTGTCGCCTCATACATACTCTGACAAAGATCCTGCTGCTGGATGGAAACACGTAGGCGTACCTCTTTCAATTTTACCATTGGAGTGTTTCGGATCTTTGCCCACTCTACACACTTTGTAATCGGGGTGCGACAATATATCAATCCTGTGATATACTGCGATGCAATACTTTTTATTCCAATACTTTTGATTACGTCATGCATATTATTGACCGATGTCATGCATGTATTAATGAGGTAGCAGTGCTCTATAGCCTGGTTTTACCATACCCTCGTACTTGTTTCGTACAGAGGGTCTGGACTTTCTCAATTGAGCTCCGTTATCAGGTGGGAGGGGTGACCTCCTTTGAAACGATTGGATCTGATTGTCGCTAGCGTGTGGTCGTGACGTATGTAGTGCGCCCGTGTTGAGTGAAGGAAGCTATCATAACTCTTAGGAGCATTCCTCACGCATTCTAAGGCTTCAGTTATCATTTCTGGATATTTGGGAGCCGAGCCAGAACGGATTGAAGAGCTTCCTTTACGTTCGTATCCGCCGCCATTGCCGAACTACAACCAGCAAATGCGGTGCAAATGCTTGACGTCACCAACAACACCCGCCTCCCGCGCTCGCCGAGTGGTAGGTTGAAATTCAACCGATGAAACGCAGCCACTGAGATCAGACCCAGACGTACATGCAGGGAAAATATAATTGACCCGAGTTTATGGATGGCAAAGGCCAGGCTAAGTGCTCTATAATAATGATCAAGTATTCAGTCAGAACAGCAGAGGGCAGCACTTGGACCAAACACTGTCACACAAATATGTTACTTTTAATGATAGTTTAAACCCCGTGAACTGCTACCTTAACGTGGTGGGGTTGTTTGAGCGCCCGAATGATCCTATAGGAGCTATGTTGTCTGGGGCATTATGCTCCTGGTAGGGTCTCCCATGGCAAACAGGTCTTAGGTGACGGGTCAGACAAAAAGCAGTTCAGAAGACTTCTATGGACAGTATTAGATCAAGGACCGTGACGTCGCCCGGTATGGCGCAACCGGGGCCCCACCCTGCAGCCGGGCCTGGGGTTGGGGCTCGAATGTGAGCGCCTGGTGGTCGGGCCTCTGCCCACGGGGCCCGGCCGGGCACAGCCCGAAAGGATGCCGTGGGCCCACCCTCCTGTGGACCCACCACAGGGGAGGGATCCGTAGGGTCGGGTGCAGAGAGGACTGGGTGGCAGTCAAAGGCAGGTGCCTCGACGACCTGGTCCGTGTGCGGAGCTTCTGGCGACACCTCGCTATCTCAGGGTCTTGTTCACGAGTGAGGGACGGATGGAGTGTGAGATCGATAGACGGATCGGTGCAGCATCAGCAGTGATGCGATCGCTGTATCGGACTGTTGTGGTGAAGAGGGAGCTGAGTCAGGGGGCAAAGCTCTCGATTTACCGATCGATCTACGTTCCCACCCTCACCTATGGTCATGAGATCTGGGTAATGACCGAAAGGACAAGATCGCGGATACAAGCGGCCGAAATGAGTTTCCTTCGCAGGGTGGCTGGGCGCACCCTCCGAGATCGGGTGAGGAGCTCAGTTACCCGGGAGGAGCTCGGGGTAGAGTCGCTGCTCCTTCACGTCAAAAGGAGCCAGCTGAGGTGGCTAGGGCATCTGTTCCGGATGCCTCCTGGTCGCCTCCCTCGAGAGGTGTTCCAGGCATGTCCTATTGGGAGGAGGCCTCGTGGAAGGCCCAGGACACGCTGGTGGGACTATGTCTCCGAGCTGGCCTGGTGTCGCCTCGGGGTCCCCCAGAACAGCTGGAGGAGGTGTGCGTGGATCAGGAAGTCTGGGCATCTCTGCTGAGACTGCTGCCCCGCGACCCGGCCCCGGATAAAGCGGAAGAAAATGGATGGATGGATGGATGGATGATAGTTTTTATAATTATAAATATGATTATATAATCTTATATAATCTTAGGACGGTGGAAGGTGATTTCTTGTTTATTTAAATGTAAATGGTGATGCCACTGACAGATCAATGACCCATTTTCAGTCAGAGATACTTGATTTATTTATTTAAGAAGAGGAGGTACAATGCACATGGAAACAAATGTGAATGATGAACAATATGTGGATAAATATCATATGTTTCTTTAAGAACTCGCGACCCGGCCCCGGATAAAGCAGCAGAAAATGGATGGATGGATGGACGTTTCTTTAAGAACTTGTGATGTATCATAGGTTATTTTTGTTTAATATATCGATTATCGCAGTATCGGCCTACTAATATTATTGTGAGCCATCTATCATGTCGTATCAAATCGTAAGGTTCCCACCCCTAGTTTGTAAGGGCTTTATTTACATTCTAGACTAAACAGGAAGCCAGTGGAGAGATTTTAGCACAGGAGTAAAGTGTTCTCTTCTCTTAGTCCCCGTTAACAATCTTGCAGCCGCCTTTATAACTAGCTGAAAGAAGAACTTTTCGGACACACTGCTAGCAGTGACTTGCAATAGTCCAGCCTTGAAGAAACAAATGCATGAAGTTGGAGTTTCAGCTAAGTTTGGAGAATCCACCCATTGCCGCTGTCTTGCCATGACATTTAACAACATTACATACGTAAATTCAAAACTAATCCCATGAAATAATTGAGGACTGCACCTTCTTGTACCTCCACCCATACAGTACATCTGTTTGGAGAGGTCATTCATCAAAAGAAGAGGATTCTCTCGGACGCAAAACAGATTTAATCAGATCATGTCTCTTTATCCTCTCCCAGACCATTATATTTGAGACAGGTATTGACGACACAGAAGAGCTTCTTTACAAATTGTCTAAAATTCAATGGGATAATAATATCTCTCAGCACTTATCTCCGTCGTTCATAATCATCTGCCTGCGAAACACAAAGACGCCTGGCAGACGGGTGGCTTCATCTGTATCGAGCTACAGCCGCACACGGTGAACATTTGTAATTCGGTTAGAGTCATTTTGAACTCACCAAATATTAATTGTGGGAAATTGGGGGGAAAAAGGGGAAAGAAAGGCAAGGCAAGGTATGTTTATTTATACCGCGCTTTTCGTACACAAGGCATCTCAATGGGGGAAAAAATCATTTATTTGAGCTGAAACAACCAGGTCACTTCCTTTAATTCTGTTCCTGGACCAACAGCATCAAAACTTAAATCTAAAGATCTATGATTTCTTTTTATTGGTTGCTGCTTTTGATACTTTCATTTTTCTGTACTGGTAGTACCTGAGCTTTTTTCCCCGATACAATACTGGGATTGTTCAACGGTACCCAACGATGAGAGCCGAGTCTCACCCGCGAGACCTTTTATATTATTTTCGGGTGCTTGTTTGTAGAGTGGTGCATGTCCCTGCGCAACAGTCGCCTTGGAGAGTGAGGGAAAAAAACAAATGAAGAACTCTACAAACAGAAGCTAAACCTCAAATTCTCCAGATTTTAACCGGCTCGTATTTTCATTTTTAGTAAGTAAGTAAGTAAGTGCTTTATTTGTCATTGTACAACCGTACAGCAAAATTGTATTCAGGTGTTAGTCCTGACCAGTATCACCACTGTGGGCCAACCTGAGCAGCATGTTTTTGGAGGTTGGGGAAAACCGTAGCACCTGGAGGAAACATGGCTGCCTGATCCTCTGAAACGGTGCAGCGCCTCCTGGGTTTGTCCCTGTTTCAGAGCGTAGTGTCCTACACTGGTCAGCTCCTCCACCTCCTCCTCTGGCTTCCTCCTGCGCAGTTCCCTCCGATCCACAACAGTCTTTCACCATCTTCTGGGAAGAGCTTAACAGTTAACCTGTTTTATTCTCCAGTGAATGTCCATTAGCCACATTATTTACTTATTTACTTACGAATGTAGCAAGGCGCCCGTTATGTTCCTCCCAGCCGGCTGGCGGCGCCATGACTATAAAAGGAGAGTTACTTTCGTTTCTCATTCCCTCACCTTAAGCACTTCCTGATTGTGTGCCGACCGCTTCTCTGTTCTCAGTGACTCTGAGACCTCCCCTCGCTCCTTATGTCCGCCTGGCTGTATGTGAAGCCTGTGGTGCGGTTGTGATTGTAGCTGCCGTGAATCTCGCGTATGCAGTTCATTCCGGTCGGGCTCGCTGTGTGGGCCTCCAACCAACTAAATGCATAAAGCTCTGTGAACCGAGGCAAGGAACGGTACGCCCCGGCTATTTGGAGCCCAGAGACACTGAGACCAACTGTTGTTCTGTTATATTTCTGTTCTACTCTTAGTTGTGTTAATTTTGTTAACTCTGAGACCTGCTTGTTTAACTCCGGTTTTGTGATGGAGAAACGTATTGTTATGGAGAACCCTGAAATGTTCCAAATGCAGTAGCTAAAAGCACTTTTAACCAAACAAATGTAAAATAAATTAACTTAACTATGGAACAAGTGTCTGTCATCAATTAACAAATATGTGTGACCTTATTTTGGTAGTTATATTTTTGGTCCAAATCCGAGATTGTCCTCTCGGTGGCGTTGTTGTGCAACACTCCCAACTTAATATAAACTAAGGTTAAACCAATTATCTTTACCACCATGCCTTCTGCTACCTAGCTCCACCCGTCATGCCACACTTACTTACTTACTTAAAAGTGTGGGTGTTGCAATAATTCAACCTGAACAGACTCACAGAAACAGAGTGGCGGTAGGAACGTTTTATTGGACATGAATCGGTGGAAGATTGCATTAATGGCGATGATACATGGCGATGATGAACGTTAGAATCTTCCCCCAGAGTCCAGACACTGGTGGTGGTAGAGGATGAGACTCGAGGCGGCCAGTTGACAACGACGAGCAGAGCCGAGGAGAGGCCAGGTGGAGGAAGGTCACAGCACAGCTGGGAAACGACCGAGTGATAGACGAGGAAGCTTAAGAAGGGGATTCTGGGTGGTGAATGGCTGAAGCAGGATGAGCAGCTGCGGGGATTGGCTGACGCAAAGGTGCGGCTTGAGATCCGACTGTGATTGGATGAGTGGTGAAGGGCTGCCGGTGATGAGGCGATGAAGGCTGCAGGTACGTCTTCCAGGTTGAATTTGCGCTGAAGCTTCATTTAACAATGGTTCCACTACCTCCCAAAGTCAACTTTAACATCTGAAAACAACAACACAGACCACTGTCAGCCAAGGTATGAAAAAAGAAAATGTTCAAAGGATTGTTTTTGTTTGAATTTCTAGGCTTAAATATGGTTGTTTTCTTGTGCGGGGAGAGGTAGAGGTTCATTTAACAAAGTCAATAATCAAAATCCCTGCTAAATTTGTCCTGGTGGTGCAGCGCTTAGTGTCTCCTCCAGTTTCCCTTACCACTAAAATTATGCCCACGCTGGCTGCTCACTGCTCCTACAGGTCGCCCCAGCGGCATTGAGGACAGGTCAAATGCAGAGACAAAGTTCACTATGAGATTAATAAGTATAAGTTAACTTAAAATTTGAACTGTATAGGTAAAAAAAGAGGAGCCATCTCTTTTTGGTGAGCCGAAAACATTAGCATTGTCCTGATATCGCTCTGCCTGTGCACATTCTCCGCTGAAACACCGGCAGACAAGTAACTCACCTTGTCAGGATCGACGTGACGTGTGCGTGAGGTGAGTCTATTTTTACCACGGCTGCGGACACCTCATCTCCACAGCCGTCGCCGCTACGTTTCACCTCTTTACTCCCAAATTAAACGTTGATAGACATAGGTGAGAATGAAACAAAAACACATAACATTTCAAAGGTAACTTTTTAATCACGTTTGTTGTCATGGACTGGGATTCAGCCGCATTGGGCATAAAGCGGGTGTCTGTGGATATTTTTGGTCATCGATTAAACGTTTGCTGGTTTACACAAACTCAAAAAGAAAAAATTACATGAAAATGTTGTGCTTTTTTGTTGTTAAACTACTCTGTTTTCAAATGATCCAATCAGAAAGCAGAAGGAGCTCCACTCTTATTGTTCCCAGATCCTAGAGTTTAAACCAGTTTGGAAATAAACGTCTATAATCCCAGTCAGTGCCAGTGCAGCCTCCAGTCGTTTCGGCTCAGTGGCTGAATGCTGGAGGTTCTCAGCTTTCAAATGAGGAATGTTCTGTTTTTGTCGTTTGTGACGTTAAGAGCCTCCTTCAAACATTCATTTAAGTTTACGACATGTCCTCAGCGATCAGCCGAGCGATATTAAATTAATTGTAAAAAATAATCTGCGGATCAAAATAGTTGTGAGTTGCAGCCCTCAAATCTGGTCACTTATGACAATGTTCCCATAATTATCTGTGTCAAGTAGAGATTAGACAACTCCTATAACTCATGATTTGATTCATTTGTCTATGAAACTGTTACGGCCCCAGGCCTCCAGTTTACCTCCGTTTTGTGCAAGTTTGTTTGTGTGGCTTAATTATGTCCTTCCCTCCATGGAAACCTTGCTGTGTGAGCCCTTGTTGGGCTTGGAATTGGAGGACGAGGGGCCTTTCCCAAACCGTTCCCTCCTCCCTTCCCCTACACCCTTCCACTCAGGCCTCAGTGAGGGCACCTTCAGAGGTTCACTCATCAGAGAAATTCGAGCTATGACTTTCAGCCACACTCTCCCTCTCCCCCTCCGACTGCACAGCCCATAATGTTGCAAAAATCACAAGTTCGACTGATCATACTTTTAAATGAAAAAACATAGGTCGGCCTCATTCACAGCACAGCCGCTCCAAATCACAGAGCGACTCAGGCTCCGAGACCACCTGTTTCAGCTGCAGTCAGAGCGGCGTAAAGTGCTGTGGTTGGATTCACACTGACCCTAAAGACCTAACTAGAGCCTGTGTAAACATGCCCTTAGTTTAGGTTAATTTTTGTTATCCTTTGTAAACATTGTAAATATCCCCTTTTGTTTGTAAATGTTATCTCTTTGTAGGGATGTCACGGTTGCTGGTGTAGCGGTAAACCTCAATAAAAATGTTGATTATAACAATTACTGTTTTAAATAAAATAAAAAAAGAATCATTATCTCGGAGGATTACCATGCCCGCGGTGTAGCACGGTGAGCCTTACCAGCCACCGTCTCATCTGCTAAAGTTGCCGCGCAGGCGCACTTCATAGTTTACAACCAAACAAAACTTTCTCGAAGCTGGAATCATGTCCAAATTAGGAGATGACAGCACTCAGGATGTCAATCAGCCTTCAAACAGGACCAAGTCTGAAGTCTGGGTATATTTGGGGTATTTTAAGAAAGCCGAAGGACAGTTGATAGAAGACAGTTATCCTGTTTGCAGAACGTGCAGGAAAAAAGTGTCTGCTAAAGTCAGCAATACTTCAAACCTCATGACTCACAACGCTATAGCCAATGCGGTGCCATGCCATTGGTCCTACAACCTATTAGTCCGACGTCTCATTATTCTGAAAATGTCCCATTGAGCAGAGGTGCCATTAGTGCCATCTCTAACCCAGTTGTGTTGTGGATTAGAGAGCCATATACAACCATTGGCCCTAACCTTAAGGTAAGTGGACTCTCGCCTGAACCTAATTTTATTTTTCAACCCCTACTCAATTTTTGGAATGGGCGTCGGACTAATGGGCCGACCCGCAGCCAATGCAAGGTACTGTAACGTTTTAGCTGAAATGCATGATGTGGGTTCTCCCTCATTTGGGTTGAGGGAGAATGCAGTGAGTAGTGCAGCAGCAGCGCCCACTGCCAGAATATAAGCCGTGTTGCGGATACCTCCATATTGAAATGGCACAATGCATTACGGGGCTCCCAGGGGGCAGATTGCAATAGATTCACTCTCGCCACATTATTATGAATTCAACAATGATTAGTGTCTGATGACATTTTCCCAAATCTGCAAAGCACACTGGAAGGACACAAACTGAGGACAGTATAGTTATAGTTCCTTTACTTTGATGTATGATTTTAAATATAATAAACACTGTGCATTTATTTGAAACTATTTCAGTTTGTGTAGGACTATCAATGCTTTCTGAACATATTAACACACGTTGAAAAAAATACTGTGATAATACCAGCCCTACCCCTTTGTTAACTTTACCTTTTACACTCCTTTTATTAAATCACAGCTTTATTTATCCATTTTCCATCTTGGTTTTTGTTTCTTCCATCCACCCTAGCCGAGCTGGGTCATAACATAAACAATTTGACTTTTTAAACATGTATGCAGTCTACAATCAAGAATTTATCTCGTTCACTTTACAATTCCGCTTAAAGGAGTACAAATGCAAACATAACATCATTTGATTAACCTGTAATGTCTGCTGTAGTCTGTCTTCTGCTTCTACATAGATCTAAGTCTGGTTTTGTAGTGGAAAGGCCAACGGTTTAGGTCTATTGTAAAGTTTGAGTGAGTAGGTAAGTAAGGAAAACACAAATATTGACTAATAATAATGGAACGGTGTAAACAATAAAACCAACACATGAACAATATAAACAGAATTTATTATAGTAAAATATTTTGAAGGTACACTGTGCAATTTTTTATGTGAAGAAAAATGTGATATTGGTTGAACCAGCTTGGGTGGTTAGCTTGGCGCCTTTACTTTCCATCCCAGTGGCCTCTAGGACGCTCCATGATCAGTTGTTGTGAGGATTTCTGGTTGGTTTTCACTGCTGATTACGCATACATTCCATCCTGAAAACCTACCAGAAATTCTAAAAAACCTGAAGCATCATAGGGGTCACCAGGATGGAAAGTAAAGGTGCTAAGCTAGGCAAGGCAAGGCAATTTAATGTATACTGTGCATTTCATACACAAGGCTAACCTAGCTAACCGCCCATACAGCCGCTGGGTCACTGAAAGGTCAAATACACACTAATATATAAATATAATAATATATATAATATATAATATACAACTTTTTTTTTACATAAAAAGTTGCATAGTGCACCTTTAAAACAATGGACCCATCAAAAGTAAAACTATAAAACTAGACTTTAAAAACATAGAAGCTAGAGTTTGTACAAATGTTCTCATCCATGTCCAGTCCTCTTCTGGGGGTCAAGCTCTCCAACACGGCGCGTCCCAGTGCCATCTCCAGCCCGCTCATCTCACCCCCTCTTCCAAGGCGAGCGTTCCCCGCCCAGGCTGGGTCATGGGGCTGCTCGCTGCTGCCTCCGTGTCTGGGTGTCTCGCCACAATCTCCAGAGTGAGGTGTCTCTCACGGGTGCCGCAGCACTCATCCTTTGCGTTGCCGAGATCCCCCAATCCCTCGACTGCATCCCACGGCCACGGCAGTCCAAACCGGGCCGTTCCCCCCGGCCCAGGCACCCCTGATCGCTGTTCACTCCTCACCTCTCTGGCCCATTCACTTCCCCTTGTATAATCCGTCCTGCACGCCATCGCAGTTGTGCTAGAGTACTATACCAGTCACATGTCAGGGCAGGTATGGCTACAAAAACTCAAAACATGCAGTGAAAACAAAAAACAAAAATCAAATGGCCAAAACCATAAGCGCAAATAAACCTCAACTTGAGCCATCTTACATACTCACTTAGATAATACCTGCTTTAACCTCTTACCCCCTGCATTAACCCAGCACATTTTCTCCAGTTCAGCTTTACCCAAATCTCAAAGCCTCTCAACTGGAGTGTTAACGACTCATTTGAACGCTAAGGCCTGCAAAACAATTGTACATTTTTGTTGCGTTGTCGCCACATTTTTGTCATGTTTTCGTCACGTGTTTGTCAACCTTTAGTCATTTTTTGTTGCTTCTTTGTTGCTTTTTTTGTCGCTCTCTTGTGGACAGTTTTGTTTCTCAAAAGTTGCCTGTTATTTCTCATTTGCTTTAGAATACTGTAAAAGTCTTTTACCGCTGAAAAGTGCCCAAATGTAAACACCTTTCCAAAGGCGCGTCTGTAAGCCCTCAGCGGTGCGTTCATGACCCACGCCACGACGGGACCTCGCAGCGTCAGGGAGCGGACATGCCCCAGATATATCTGCGGCGTCCCGTCTTTGTCCAGGACTGCGACGGGGACAGACAATTGGGATCACGCAGAGGGGTGATTTATGTTCCAAAGCTCCTCTGCAGCTCCCAAAGGTGATCCGCACGAACACCGCGCACTGACAGAGATGGACTAGGGGGGGCACCGACGCACACACGCGCTTTTAAAAAATGCATCAGCGCTAAATCAAAAAGTAACCTTGAGCTGCAGCGAGCGAGGCAGGTGCCAGCGCCGTGTCAGAGCGGGCCCTGAGCACGAGGGCCGTCAGGCGGAGGGTCTGAGAGCGAGGAGAGGGGGGTCAGGGGGTCAGACGGTGGACACTGCAACGGGACAACTGACCAACATCATTAAAAGTGCATATGACGGGTTTTAATGTGCATGTCATGCGTGCGTGTGTGTGTGTGTGTGTGTGTGTGTGTGTGTGTGTGTGTGTGTGTGTGTGTGTGTGTGTGTGTGTGTGTGTGTGTGTGTGTGTGTGTGTGTGTGTGTGTGTGTGTGTGTGTGTGTGTGTGCACCTACAGACTATTGCTGATTCCGAAACCATCAAATTGTAGCCTCTAAGTACTAACACTAGCAACTAATCCTTAACCTTTCATGGGTCAACTGTTAGATCTCTATGCAGTTAGTGAACTAGAGCTTCAGCAACATTTGCCCAATTCCACCGTCCTTACCTAGAGGAAGGGGAAGTGACATCACCAACAGCTGTTCTTCTTTCTTCTTCTTCTTTAAAGTTCAGTGCAGGCCAAACAAAAGTGCATACTGCCACCTACTGTATATTGTCTGACAACAACATAGTGTCCAAATAAAGACATTTAAGGGGAAAAAAAAGAGAAACATCCAAATGATCCTTCACATTTCCCTTTATTTTATCTCAACAGTGGTTTCATAAAGCTACAGTATGCAAATTAGCCATGTGGCTTAAGTTTCTACTAAATGAAGCAAAAGCACAAACTGCTTCATTTAGGCCATTTACTGAGGAGGCTCTTTAAAACCATGTGAGTGTGCTGTGGTGACGACAACATGTATTTTGTCACTTTTTGTCACAAGTTTGGCTTGTGCAGAATCTTATTATTATTATTTTTTTTATTATTAAATCTGCACCTGTCAATCAACAGTGGTTGCGCATGAATCACTCGAGGGTGGGGCGAGGGGGGTGGGGAGATTAGCGCAGTGGCTTATGGGATGGCACATAGCTCCTAATCGCCAGTGAGTTAGCATCAGAGGTCTCTATGCTAAAGTGGCTATGATAGTTAGCATCAGAGGTCTCTATGCTAAAGTGGCTATGATAGTTAGCAAACAGGCCACTTTCCCTAACTCCTTCCTAACCGAAAGCCCAATTCGGACGCTTCTTATCATGGCGGACGCTGACGCACATCCGGTTTGGCATAAGACCTCTTACCAATTTACTGGTTTCGGATGGAGCATATGTGTGTCTCCATCACTTACCACTAAACTGTAGCCTGTTGACACTCCAGACCTGCACAGATACATCCTCCAAAACACAAAGTCCATTGAAAAGGTTTCTCTGAGTCCTGCTGATGACCAGGCTGCGCTCCATGATAGATCCAGTGGCCAGACAAATGCATAAGATCCAATCCTGGTCACAATCCGCCTCAAACGATTTTAGCGACAAACATTTTCCCTCGTTCTCCGCTTAATGAACACACTTTGCACTCTACCAGAAGAGTCAATACATCCATCTTCTTCCACTTGTCCGTTGCTGGGTCGTGGGGGCAGCTGTTGGAGCTGCACCAGCCCCTATGGCTCCTCCTGCAGGTGGTGGGTCCACAGAAGGACGGCCTCATGGTTCTAACCGGGCCTGTTGGTCTCTCATAAGGGGCTTCTGAACCGCTCTTTGTCTGACCCGTCACCTAGGACCTGTTTGCCATGGGAGACCCTACCAGGGGCACCAAGCCCCCGACAACAGAGCTCCAGGATCATTCAGGTCAAACCCCTCCACCACGTTAAGGTGGAGGCTCCAGGAGAGTCAATACAATGGAAGTACAAAGAGGAAAAGTGGGCGGGGCGCAATAAGGTGAATATGAAACTTAGCGCTTGTCCTATCGCTTATTAGAAAGAGCATTAAGCAGAATGTAGGTTTAGGAAAGATACGTTATGCCATGTCAATATGGTCCTCACACTACAGTTTGTGGTTTCAACTGCATTTGAACCATTTTTAACGTTCAAAGGATAATTAACCACTTAACTGCCACTTTAGGATTAGGGTTAGGGTTACATCAGCCTAGCCCCCTGATCAGGGGACACGGGAGGTAACAGGTTAATGGGTAGGTTCCCCAATTGCTTATTCAACAAAAATTGCAAAAATATCATGTTTTAAATTTTTGAAAATTCCCCACATTTCTGAGCTCAAGTTCCCATTCAAAGTTTCCAGACATATTTTCGGATATTTATTGGGAATTTTCCACCCCTATGCAACCCTTTGGCAGGGCGTTGCTTTTCCACGTGGACTTCCTGCCCAGCCCAGTGCCAGCTCTAACTGTGTCGTCGAGTGTTTCCACCGCTCAGACCAGCTTTTGAGACCGAGCTCAACCCTGGGCCAAAGCGCTACGAACGTGATGTGAACAGACTGCTGGCCTCTGATTAAAAAAAGGGATTTGGATGTTGTTAGCGTAACTTTAGCAGGTAGCTTACCTTCATAGTCCGTCTTTAGCTGCTTCTTTCCTCTAGTATTTGCCTTGGCACCTCTGAATAAACCCCACCAAAAGGCAGTATTTGCCCACATTGCGGCTCACAAAACTTTTCACCGTTCGGTTGTCTGTTGATTTTGTTGATTGCCAGAGGCCAATGCAATAGTTTTATGTCTGATCACTTTGTTTCCTTATGTACCCTTTAACTACTTCCCCATCGCTCGCTCTCTCTCTCTCAGATTTAGAGCGATGTGGCAAGGGCACGTCCACCACTCATCCCTGCGCTCGGCCGCCAGAAGAAGTTCATAAAAAAAAAAAAATCAAAATCCTTGTTTGTCACTCAGAGTTACAGCGCCGTAAAAAGTCAATGAGAGCATGTGTCCCGGTGGAGGGCAGCAGCAGGACCGCCGTTACCTCCTGCTAAGTGAACATCTGCTGGGACCCTTTACACCTATATAGAGCTATTTCAGCCTGGAGAGACTTGGACACATGGGTACGGAGTCATGGATAAACTTTGGTGCTCAGACCCAAAGAGAAAGACAAGACCGAGATATAATGAGGAAAATGTAAATGTAATAATATAGAGCACAGACGGTGGCGACTTTTCACATCTGCACTTTCAGATGTACTTTTCACTCTCAGACCTAATGACGTAACATTGTCTTGTATTGTAAGCCAGAGTTGACGAGCTCCTCAAAGTGCTAGAAAAAGAAGAAACTTTATTTATATAGCACCGCTGGCAGATAAAATCACATAGTGCTTCACAAAGAACAATTGTAATGTACAATACACTGTCATTATAGTCATTATTATTCACTATACTCTGGGATGGATGGATGGATGGATGGATGGATGGATAGTCAAGTGGTTAAGAAAAGTCAGCCTCAGAACAGTTTGGACTCTGGTACAGCAGACAGTTAAAGAGGATGTATTTTATTTAGACATGGACATTATCCCTGGACGCTACATTTGCTTGGACATTACATTTTTTGTTTTTTTTGTTTAATTGTTTTGATATTTGTGCAGACCTGTGAGGCAACTGCTGTTGTGATATTGGGACATACAAACCAACTTGATAGATTTATTGAAACACACTGAGCAGCCTTTGCACTTTTCCCTTGCTTCTGTCCGTAATAACCTTTTTTAAGCAAAGTTTTGTTCCTGCTGCGACTTCTCTGATGAACAAGCTGGGATTTAATCCTACTTGAGCCTGCTTTATACTGTAACGGTTTAATGCTTTTAAAACTTTGAATGGCATCTTCAGTGAACTGTATTTGTGCCTGAAACAACAACATACTCTTGATGTGCCATGTTTATACAGTAGGTCTTTATGAAAGATCTGCAACATTTGTTTATGCACTTTCAACAACACACTATGTACTGTTGTAATACTCGAAATGGTGTTGTTGTTTTAAATGACAATAAAGCGTTGATTGCTATGGCACTTACAAGCAGTTACATTTGTGTGTGTGGCGTTTATTTTATTCTCTGTTAAAAGTGTGGATGTTTTATGAATGTTTGACTATTTCTCTCCAAATTACAGACACGAAACAAGACACCCTACATAACAGCCCTACATAACAGCCCTACATAACAGCCCAACATAACAGCCCTACATAACAGCCCTACATAACAGCCCTACATAACAGCCTAATAACAGCCCTACATAACAGCCCAACATAACAGCCCTACATAACAGCCCTACATAACAGCCCTACATAACAGCCCTAAATAACAGCCCTACATAACAGCCCAACATAACAGCCCTACATAACAGCACAAACATACATAACAGCCCTACATAACAGCCCTACATAACAGCCCTAAATAACAGCCCTACATAACAGCCCAACATAACAGCCCTACATAACAGCCCTACATAACAGCCCTACATAACAGCCCTAAATAACAGCCCTACATAACAGCCCTACATAACAGCCCTAAATAACAGCCCTACATAACAGCCCAACATAACAGCCCTACATAACAGCCCTACATAACAGCCCTAAATAACAGCCCTACATAACAGCCCAACATAACAGCCCTACATAACAGCCCAACATAACAGCCCTACATAACAGCCCTACATAACAGCCCTACATAACAGCCCTAAATAACAGCCCTACATAACAGCCCAACATAACAGCCCTACATAACAGCCCTAAATAACAGCCCTACATAACAGCCCTACATAACAGCCCTACATAACAGCCCAACATAACAGCCCACATAACAGCCCTACATAACAGCCCTACATAACAGCCCAACATAACAGCCCTACATAACAGCCCAACATAACAGCCCTAAATAACAGCCCTACATAACAGCCCTACATAACAGCCCAACATAACAGCCCTACATAACAGCCCTACATAACAGCCCTACATAACAGCCCTACATAACAGCCCTACATAACAGCCCAACATAACAGCCCTACATAACAGCCCAACATAACAGCCCAACATAACAGCCCTACATAACAGCCCAACATAACAGCCCTACATAACAGCCCTACATAACAGCCCAACATAACAGCCCTACATAACAGCCCTACATAACAGCCCAACATAACAGCCCAACATAACAGCCCTACATAACAGCCCTACATAACAGCCCTACATAACAGCCCAACATAACAGCCCTACATAACAGCCCAACATAACAGCCCAACATAACAGCCCAACATAACAGCCCTACATAACAGCCCAACATAACAGCCCAACATAACAGCCCAACATAACAGCCCACATAACAGCCCAACATAACAGCCCTACATAACAGCCCAACATAACAGCCCTACATAACAGCCCAACATAACAGCCCTACATAACAGCCCACATAACAGCCCCAACATAACAGCCCTACATAACAGCCCTACATAACAGCCCTACATAACAGCCCTACATACAGCCCAACATAACAGCCCAACATAACAGCCCAACATAACAGCCCTACATAACAGCCCAACATAACAGCCCAACATAACAGCCCAACATAACAGCCCAACATAACAGCCCTACATAACAGCCCTACATAACAGCCCTACATAACAGCCCAACATAACAGCCCAACATAACAGCCCTACATAACAGCCCAACATAACAGCCCTACATAACAGCCCAACATAACAGCCCAACATAACAGCCCAACATAACAGCCCTACATAACAGCCCTACATAACAGCCCTACATAACAGCCCAACATAACAGCCCAACATAACAGCCCTACATAACAGTCTAAATGCAGTGGCTTCCTCTTTGTGATATAACTGTCCAGCATTCAGTGGGGAAAAAAGAGAGATCAGCATTCTTTTGCCATTTTCGGGCAAATGGCTAAAGTGGCAACGTGTCAGACTCTTTTGGCCGTAGATGTTCCATCTTTCTTCAGCAGAGATAATTCAATAAAATGACACCTCTCATGGCGCACCAAGGCATGGTCAAATCATAGACTGTTAAAAAGAATAGACAGCTCCTCCTCACTCCTCCCCGTTTACCATAATGACCACGTTCGAGGGGGAAATCATGGTGGATTTACAGACTCCTCCTCCCCAGCTCTGACGAAGCATGTTCCTAATAAGGGCATAAGGGCGGGATCTTCACTGTAGACTCGGCCCTTGCGTGACGTGTAGCTCGCGCAGCTCCAATGCTAACAGTCCGACCAATTTTTTTTTTTATATATTTCGAAAACCAGCCTGGTTTCTATTTTTGTGAATAACCCAGCGTTATCTCAGGAGGAATATGTAGCTATAGAAAGTGTTAAAAAAATTGAAACCAGGCGTTAAAGTTGTTTTTCAATGCTTTTCAATGGGGGCCTAGCGATGATATCGAGGTACTACAGCAATGGCGGCCTCCAGTGTTGCGGTCATAAAGCAGAGCAGCCAAATACACCCAACACAAACACTTCTGTTTTTGCTCTCATTTCTCATGGGGTGAACTCAAAGACATGAAACTTTTTTCTACACAATACAATAGACCAGGTGTAGGCAACGTCTGGCCCGGGGGCCAAATCCAGCCCTCCAGCACAGAACCTCTGGCCATCAAGATGATTTTGAGAAATATTATTATGCAAATAAGAGGTCCTGGTAAAGTACTCTAAAAACGCGAGAAATTGTGTCAATATTTTTCAAACTTTCTGGCAGAACATCCCACTTGGTCATACATAATGTAAAACAGTGATTCTCAACTGGTGGGTCGGGACCCAAAACTAGCCGCAGAACCATTTTCAGTGGGTCGCGAGTCTATATGGGGACCTTTTTTCCATATTGTTCATCGGAAACTGCATTGGAACACACCAGAGTCTGTTAGAATGAAGGTTATTTGGTTGTTTTCGATAAAAACTTGTGTGTAAAATACAATGTTTTATACGATATGACAAATGACCATTTTATTTGGGTTGCAGCTTGTCATCCTAGGGGGTTATGGTGGGTCCCAAAGCCATACGACTTGAGAAACACCGATGTAAAACATTGGTATTTGCAGAAAAAGGTCTTTACTTTAGTCTCCAATGATGAGGTTCGGCCCTTGGTGTTTTGGCGATGATGAAAATCGTCCCTCCACGACCCAAACTTGCCTACAGTATCCCTGCAATAGACCCATTTCTCCCAAATATTGTTCACAAATCTGTTTAAATATGTGTTAGTTAGCACTTCTACATCCACCCTCACACGTGTGGCCTATCAAGGTGCTGATCAGATGTATGAACATTGCACAGGTGTTTTTTTACACTGTCTACAGTAAAAGGACACTGAAATGTTCAGTTTTACTTTATTGGAGGAGCCTGGAGGGGTCAGAAAACCCGTCAGTATGTGGGGTGTGCATTTGCCTCACACAGTGCAGAATATCTCCTTCATTGAGTGGATCAGGTTGTCGATTGTGGCCTGTAGAATGTTGATTCAGTCCTCTTCAGTGGCTGTGCCAAGTTGCTGGCCTTGCCAAGGGGAAGAAAACCTGTCATTGGAATCACAATGTTTTCACTCTTTTTAGGCGTTTCTGGCGGAATAGAAACATATTTAACACACACAAATAAAGTCAAGCCAAAATGTGATGTTTTTTCACAGCAAATTGTTCATTAGAAGCAAAAAACTGCAATTGTTGCTAATGTTAACATATGTAGCATGAAGCTAACATAGCTTCCTTGTTAGCATGGTCTGTTTATGAAGTATTTATGGGCTGTTGAACCACTTTGCTTCCCTTCATGTCACTGTATCTTTATTAGAAAAATGACCAGGTCTGTGAATTTGCTGTTAGCTATGGCCTATGAACATGGCATCGGTTATTTGTAACAATGCTTCTTGTTCTATCCCTATCAAATAAATAAATAAAATATAATCATAATTCAGCTTTTTTTTTTCTTGTTTGTTTTCCCCTCTGGCTGCTTCAAACATCAATGGGGACATGTCATTCAAAATGTCATCAATAAAATGCACCTGTGTTCGTTGTCCGCATCAACAGCACTGCACTGAGGCAAATGGTGTCACGTCAGATACTGACTGGTTTTCAATGAAGCCAAACTGAACATTTCAGAGTGTCCTTTTATTGTAGACAGCCTAAGACACACCTGTGCAATACTCATGCGTCTGATCAGATTTGTCAGCAATATTTGAGAGAAATGTGTTTGTAGAAAATGTTTTATGTCTTTGAGTTCACCCCATGAAAAATGAGAGCAAAAACAAAAGTGTTGTAGTTACATTGTAGTTGATTGTATGATTATTGTGTGTTATGTAGTAATCAAGACCATGACACAAGTGAATAATTAAGTGGGCGTCTAACCCTTATTCTGACAAACCTCCATTTAGACAGCCCTCCAAACAGAAACCCCGTCATTCCGACAACCCTACAGTACATTGTGACGTCCCCCAAATCCGACACTCTTTGATACCCCATTCCATCAATAGTTAGGGTTATCCTTGTACTCTTGTGATCGTGACGTGAGACTTCATTTTCGAAATCTTCTGGCTTGTGTGAGTGGATGCGAGCGTAACTATATAGTAGGTCATTCTAGTAGGCCCACGTATTTTTAATAATTATCGTGTGTATCAATGGCAGAACGTTGGTGTCACCACTCTGACAAAGGGGGAAAAAATGTCGGAGTACCGGGACGTTTGATAAAAAATGGAAATGCCCCCACTCCGACAATTAGACCTCAATGTCGAAGTGTGTGTGTGTGTGTGTGTGTGTGTGTGTGTGTGTGTGTGTGTGTGTGTGTGTGTGTGTGTGTGTGTGTGTGTGTGGATTTTGTTTTCCCCAGCATGGTATCCAGCATTAGGGGCTGTCCTTCGTACCAAAATAGAAATAGAAATTGTCGTATCATGATTCGTGATGACCAGGGCCGGATTTAAGAAAAACGGGCCCTGGGGCTAAACGTTTTTCAGGCCCCCCCCCCCCCCCCATACTGTTGGATTTCTCTCTCTCTCTACAATGAAAAGATAAATGAATGAATGTTAAATTTTAACATGCAGAAGTAACTTCTTAAACATAGTACTAGTTTAAAAATGACAAATTTGTGAAAACAGTTTAACAAAATGACCCCAATTTGAGCTCCATGGCCCTCGCGGAAGAACCTTTGCTACTGCCCGACTGGTGGGGAGACATATTTAAAAGGGGGATTTGGGGGTCCTCCGACAGAGATTTTTTTTTCATTTTAATGGTGCAATTTGGTGCATGCTCATGCATTTTAACAGACCAATAGGTACATATTTTTTCCCAGTGTCAACTCAATGAAAATGGAGACCTTTAGAACTGGTTTACTCCTGGTTTATTGCTGGTGTTGAATATTTCTATATATGTTTTTATCATAATAGGCTTTAATGATTATATGAAACTGTGTTGATTGTAATCTGTGCTTTTGGGGTTGATTTGAATTGGGCGGACATTTTATTGTTGTCCTTACTGTTTGAATCCACTTGGGGGCAGTGTGTTATAATGTGGAGTCAGATCGCGCAGCAGAAGAAGCATTCCAAGGACATTGATTGGTTCTTCAACAAGTAGCCGCCTACTTCCTGTGTCTACAAAAAGCCAGGCACGGAGCCGCTCCCTCTCTCTCTCCGCTTCATTCCTGGCTGGCCACTGGACATCACCATGTAGCCTTTAGCATAGCTTTTGTTTTAGATTGTAAATTCAGGGAATAAAATAATGATTTTGATTTTAAAGAACGAGTCTCCATCTTCTCTCCATATTAAAGAACACAACACTGGATTAGACCTGGTTTAGTCTCGGGTACAAAGTCATCTGCCTTACATGTGAGGGAGTCTGCAAAGAGAGAGGGAACTCTCTCCTTTTCTCCTTATGCCCATGGGCCCTTCAGCCTGCTGGGCCCCTGGGCTTAGCCCCTGTAAGCCCCTGCATAAATCCGGCCTTGATGACGCTTAGTATCTGCATAAAAGCTCACACATCAGCCGTCAAAGTTTACCCTTCTCCTTCACTCTATTAGCTCTCTGGACTCGACTCTCCTCCGCCTCCAAGTTATTTCCAAGTTCCCCTTCCTCTCCCCTGCACATTCAGCGCGGACATGTCATCCATCTGAGGGCGCCCCGGGGCAGAGTGCGGGGTGGCCCGGCTGACTCCGGCCGAGTGCTGCAGCCGCTTGTATTTCAGCGTGTTGGAAGTGCGTGGAGAATCGGCGTGAAGGCTGAAGGGATTATGGATTTCGGGCCCGACTCTAAGCTGCCCTCCGATGCCCAGCGAGGATGTCCGTGAGCGGGGTAATCTTCAAACGGCACGCGGAGGGATGATGAGTGGGCACCGAGACGCGACGCGGCGCTAAAGTGTCCAAATGTGTTCCGCGAGTTTAGGGCCTTGGGAGGGACAGGTCAGAGGGGGTTAGAAGAGGAAGGGTGAGGGCGGCAGATGGTTTACAAGAAAATAGGTGCAGTGGCTATAAAACTACTTTAACTGGATGAGTCAAATTTACTCATGTGGTTCTCTTTGTGCTCCGAAAAATAGAGTTTATGAAGTCACTCTGACATTATGGTAATATATTGAAATATTAAAAAAGTAAAATATCTTTACCTGTTAACTGCCACCTTAGGGTTAACAATCATTTACAGTGCCTCTCGAAAGTACTAATACACCTTGAACTTTTGCACATTTTGTCATGTTTACAACCATAAACATAAAGATTTGATTTCGAATTTTTTTACGGAAAGTTCACACACAAGTAACAGACAACTGTGAAGTGAAAGCAAAATGATACATGATTCTGTTATTTTTCAAAAAATAGAAAATTGAAAAGTGGGGCGTGCACAAGTATTCATACAGCATGACTTAATACTTTGTGGAACCCCCTTTTTCTGCAATAACAGCAGCAAGTCTTTTGGGGTATGACTACAAGGTTTTCCCCAGTCCCCGCTGAGGAAAAGCAGCCCCATAGCATGATGCTCCCCCCACCATATTTGACACTGGGGATGGTGCACTCAGGACGATGAGCAGTGTTAGGTTTGCTCCATACATAACGTTTTGCATTCGGGCCAAAAAGTTCAATTTTTGTCTCATCTGACCAAAGCACCTTCTTCCACATGGTAGCTGTGTCCTCCATATGACTTCTAGCAAACTTCAAACGGGATTTCTTATGGCCTCCTTTCAATAATGGCTTTCTTCTTGCCACTCGTCCATGAAGGCCAGATTTGTGTAGAGTACGACTTATAGTTGTCCCATGTACAGATTCCCCCAGCTCAGCGGCAGTACGTCACAGCTCCTCCAGAGTTATCTTGGGGCACTTGGTTGCATTTCTGACCAGTGCTCTCCTTGTTCGGTCTGTTAGTTTAGGTGGACGGCCGTGTCTTGGTAAGTTCGCAGTGGTGCTATACTCTTTCCATTTCTGAATGATGGATTGAACAGTGCTCCGTGAGATGTTCAAATCTTGGGAAATCTTTGTATAACTTAACGCTGCTTTAAACTTCTCCACAGCTTTATCCCTGACCTCTCTGGTGAGCTCCTTGGCCTTCATGATGTTGTTTAGTGACCAATACACTCTGACCATAGCTCTGAGGCCCTCACAGAACAGCTGGAATTATACTGAGAGTAGATTACACACACGTGGCCTCTATTTAATGGTTAGGGCAAGGTGTGAACATTCTGCAGTCATTAGGAATGTTATAAAGGCAATTTAATGCACTCCGAAAATGCTGTATGAATACTTATGCACGCCCCACTTTTCACTTTTCTATTTTTTATAAAATAACAGAATCATGTATCATTTTGCTTTCACTTCACAGTTGTCTGTTACTTGTGTGTGAACTTTCAGTAAAAAATTCAAAATAAAATCTTTATGTTTATGGTTGTAAACATGACAAAATGTGCAAAAGTTCAAGGTGTATTAGTACTTTCGAGAGGCACTGTATATCCAAACTCAAAGCGTATTGACTGGAGAGCTTACAAAAGCCAAGACCTTCTAGTTTCTAAAAATATGTGTGAGATCTGTGTGAGTGAAACACAACTTATATTACAATTGCCGTTCTTAAACTTAATTAGATTTAACTAACCCTAACCCTCACCCCCTGATCAGGAGGGACGGCAGGTAACAGGTTAAAATATAATCCTCGCTTCGAACAAAAGCTATTAGGGCAATGACCAGGCCCGGACTGGACTTATATTTTACCGGGCATTTGACCGGTGGGTCGGTTCCAAAATGGGCCGGTGCGCTAGATCTTATTTTTTTATTTTCTGCGCAGCCTGTGCCCTGTGCTTTCTGGAATGGAATCATCCAATGGCCCATCACAGGCACATCAGTGGTACATGTGCCATACGCATGATCAGCGGCACATCAGCTGTATTTGCCTTAAAACAGTAAACAATGACATTGGTTATTGTTTACTGTTTTCATGTTAGGTGCAGTCCTGTGAGGCAGCTCCTGTTGAGATATTGGTCTATGCAAAACTGATTGATTGATTGATTGATTGATTGATTGATTGATTGATTGATTGATTGATTGATTGATTGATTGATTGATTGATTGATTGATTGATTGATTGATTGATTGATTCTATTAGTGTCTTAAGACTTGTAAATATAACTTCAACTAAACTCCAGTCACCGTGATATACGGTG